>JBBPMP010000050.1:0-95454 GCA_038090395.1 Boletales sp. KT-2023a
AGGACTGAGGGGACTGAGGGTGACTCAAGAAGATACGCTAGATTGCGCAGATCGAGAATACAGAACAGTGGATCAACTACTGGACTATATACTGAGGGACGCGTAAGCGTAGAATGCGATGGAAGCGGGAAGAACAAAGGGACGCGTCATCGAAGAGTAATCAAGGATGAGTAAGAGAAGAAGGACGCGTCATCGAAGAGTAACAAAGGATGACTAAAGGCGTGCATAAGCACTCTATCGAAAGAGAAGCGAAGGAAAAAAGGATGTGTGTATAGACGATCGTAACAGCGCTGGAGAACTGGTATATCACTGGTCTCGACGTCCGCTCTGCATACCTTTATGGTAAACTGGATGAGGAAATCTATATGGAATTTCCTGAAGGGTTTATGCCACCCAAACACAAAGGCAAAGTCCTCCGCCTACAGCGCGCACTATATGGACTCAAGCAAGCTGGCCTAGCCTGGTGGAAAGCACTTGATAAGTCCATGGTGGATCTCGGCTTCCAATGTCTTAAGACGGACGCCAGACTTTTTATTTATCAATGAGGAAAAGACCTAGTACTCGTGATAGTCTACATAGACAACGCCCTCTTCTGCGGACCTAACAAAGATCTAGTAGACAAGATCAAGGCCGCATTCATGAAGAAGTGGGAATGTTGCAATCTCGGAGAAATTCGTGAATTCCTGAGAATGAACATTCGTCAAGAAGGTCAATTGATTAAACTCAACCAAAAAGACTATCTCGACAAGATGCTTGAGCAATGCGGCATGACAAATGCCAAATCTGCGCCTACCCCTCTCCCACAGGGATACTACCCCATGAAGAATGATGCCCCGGTCCAACATGAGTTGCGGACCCACTTTCAAACCGTGATTGGCTCATTGCTGTATCTTATGATTGGCACCTGTCCGGACATTGCCTATGCTGTTACCCAACTGGCATGCATGTCCGCCAATCTGTCCCAGGAGCACCTTGACAGGGCTCTATATATTTGCCGCTACTTAGTTGGCACCCGCAATTATGCACTGGTTTATTCCGGAGCTAGCGGAAAAGGCCTCTTGGCCAATACGGACTCCGATTGGGCGCAGGATGTTAACACTGCGCATTCCCAAACCGGCTTCTATGTTAAGATGGCTGATGGTGTGTTTTTGTGGAACTCACACTTACAAAAAACCACTGCCATCTCCTCCACCAAGGCAGAGTACATGGCACTTAGTGACTGCTCTCGCCAGTGCATGTGGATCCATGAGATGATGGGTGAATTGGGCTATAAGCTCAGACCGATTCCCATTTGTGGAGACAACCAGGGTAGTTTATTCATCACGCAAAACCCTGTGACTGAAAAGTGCAGTAAACATATCTGCGTAAGATATCACTTCATACGTGATGTGGTAATGGTTCACAAGCTGGTTGAACTATTCTATATCCCCGGGACTGACAACCCTGCTGATATGTTCACCAAGAACCTCAGACATGTCAAGTTCAAGTTATTCTGTTCCCAGCTCGGTCTGGAATTCTATTCCAGAGATGTGGATTAAGTTCCGCTCCAAACAAAAAAGTATTTACTTGTACCTCCAGGTATGCTAATGCGTACTCTGTATGCTAAGCAAGGGGGAGTGTTGAATGAGTACACGTACATACATAGTAATTAGTTCTCATGTTTCATGTATTTAAGTACAGACTCAGCAGAGCTGAGTTCTAATCGATTCTCTTTCGATAACCACCATCCCTGCACTTACGTTCAAGCTTTAAGCTTCAACCTTCAGGTATGTAAGCCGATTCCTAGCGTTACTAAATGCGTGCCCTTGCAACAAAGGGGAGGAAGGGGTAGGAGGGGGACGAGTATGTTTCTGATAAAGGTCGTTTGATTGATCAGAGTCAAGGGAAATGGAGAGTTGCCATTTCATCCAGTCAATGGTGGGGTTGACTTCCTTAAGCCAAGGGAGTCCGAGGATAACATTTTCTTTTCCACAATTGAGGATATGGAAGAGAACAGAGTGGGAGACTTGACCAATGTGGACATAAAGAGTGGTAGAGAATCAGATGAGACCATTCTTGTTAGGAGATTGGTCGATGTTTTGAACAGCAATGGGGGAGGGGAGTCAAGTTTTCAGAAGTTTGTGTTTCTGGACAAAGTCCCAATCAATACATGAGATTTGTGCTCCAGAGTCGATGAGAGCATGAGTTCCAACAGCTTTTAAGTGCAAGGGTTTGATGACTTGGACAGGGATTTGCATAGATTGTCTAGCTATCGAGTTTACAAGTACAGGCACACAAGAAAAGAAAGAGGAGGGTCATTGCATTGGAGTACACCCTCCATTTAAAAATCCTTGTTGGGGATCGCAAAAGAAATGCAGGCAACAGTTTCTTCATCGTCATCATCAAGCTCTTCTAGCTTGGATAGTTCTTCAACCTTTCTAACCTCCATCTTCTTCAGCTGGGGGGTAGAGGGAAAAGTGGGGCATGTGGAGGAGAGATGACCAGTCTTGCAGCAGCAGAAGCAAAGTCCATTCTCAATACAACATTGCCTTTCAGCTTGGGTCATCTTTGGGATACGAACAGCATCAATGTCCATAGTGTTTGGATCTTTCATGGTGTGGGAGGGGAAGGAGGAAGAGAAGGATCGATAGGTGGTGGTGGAGGAACAGTTTTGGCAGGCAATGTCTTCAGCATGGCCCCATTGGATCTGGAAGTGGATCATTTTGGAGTACCAGTCCTCGACCTTCGTGGGAATAGTATCCATAGTCATGATGTGGTGCATGAGTTTGACAGGTATGCCAGCAGAGAAGTAGCCAATGAGGACGTTCTCATCGGTGATTTGGCTGATCTGGACTTTGCTTTGGAAAGTCAAGATGTAGGAGGTGAGGTCAGCAGAATGGTTCATGTTGGGCATGCAGTAAGTGGAGAGCCAGTTGATAGCAAGGGCCCTAGTATCATGGTGTTCAAAGGTGACATTGAATTTGGCAATGAAACTGGCAAAGGTTCCAAAGCCTACTGTGGTTCCATTGGCATCAGCAACCAAGGCGGATTTTCAGAAAGAGGATGCCCAGGTAAGGGCTGTGCCTGTCTTTGTATAGGAGAGGGCGAAGGCAATCCGTTTGTTGTCAGTGTTATAAACGTCTTCATTTACCATTAGGTAAGTTTGGACAAAGTCGAGCCAAGGGGATGCCTTAGCATAGTCACCATCGAAGGCATCAGGGGTGCAGATACAGAGTTCAGTGGATTTGGTCGACATGATGGGAAGGAAGGGTGGTGGTGCGTGAGAGGGGGCAAAGCAATGAGAGAGAGGTGGGAGGGGAGGGGCAGGGGTGGGGGAGATGAAGAGAGGAGGTCTGGTGTTTATGGGAGTGGGGGAAAGGGGAGTGGGGATTCAAGGGATAGAGACTAAAGCAGAGAAGTTGTGGGCAAGGGTGAGAGTTTCTTCTCGTTCAAGGTTATCAGGGAGTTGGACGTCTGAGTCGTCGTCCTGGTCAGGGTATTCAGTGGCAGTGGGGGAGGGCAATGAATCAGAGGGGAGTTCTTGTATTCTAGAGCAGTAGGAGTCAAGGAGTGACCTGGGGAGGCCGGTACATCGAGGGGGTGGGGAGGAAATGGTGTGGAACTACAGCGATGGTAGCCCAGAGTAGAGCTTAGCTCTTTTGTTACACTTGGTCCGGGTAGGAACAAGTGTAGGCTCAAAGAGAACTAAAGACGAGAGTCAAAGGTTTGAAGGAATCTAGAAGGACTTGCCAGATGACAAAGGGGTCAACCGATAAGACAATCGGTGGAAGATCAAGGATTCAGTCGACATGGAGAGTCAATGGAGAGATCAAAGAAGTCGTCTGATGAGGTGGTTGACAAAGGATCAAGGAGATCACGAGGAGGACAAGGTTGATTGAGCAGAACTAAGCTAAGGTACATCAATGTACAACTAAGGCTTAAGTAGTACTCAGGATAAAGTTAAGTCGGAGAAAGAAATGATAAGGATTGCCTCATGGTGGAGATAAGAATGAACATGAGGTGACGGAAATGAAAAGCATGAGGTAGAGATAAGAACGGTGTATGATGAACGTATTGTATGTTCTAGAACACTCTAAAGAAAGTAAAAGGGGTGCCAGGTAAAGCTGGTCTAAATGTGTCAAGGGAAAAATGAAGGAAAAAGAGGGAATTGTAACACATACTGTCATTACCCCTGTCATTGTACTGTGCACCCAAGAGAGTAGTGTAGACATTAGCCTGCATCATCTACACTCTCTTTATATATCCTGTGCAATAAATTGATAAACCTATGGTACATAGCCACAGCCTCTGTACAGGCTTGTATAGGTCATCATAAAGTCTGTACATATTGTACAGACATCCATAGACTACCAAAGTCTGTAACTGCTATACTTCAAAAAGGCTGGTTTGCTGATGATGGAAATAGAAATTTATTACTATTTTATTCCAATAATGTAGTCTTTTGCTTCCTACAGTAGTGTCAGGACTTGGACAAAATTTTGAGAGTGGAACATGTTACAGTACATGACATGATACAAACCATTGTGTTGTCTGTTGCCAAATACACCTCACCAAATGTTACATGCTTGGTCATCCCACACTTTGCATCCCACACCAAAAACCATAAAAAATCACAATGATTATGGTTGTGATGTGACAGACAGATGACCATGTTCTTCAATTTTGAAAATCTATTGATCTAGTATATTTTATCCTGACTGGTTTCCACCTGCTATCAAGTGTGCATTCAATTTGTGCACCACCTGCTAGACCTATTTGCCATACAACTAGCAAGTGTTGTTGAGCCATATTCACAGGCAGTCCATTGCTTGTCTTGCCACTTGGCAGGCTCACCATCTTGGTGCTACTCTCCAAAATGCCTACAACATGGCCACTCTTAATGTTCTGTCTGACAAGGGTCTCTGTGGTAGTGTGCACTCTCATTAGTAAACCAATTTTTGGCTGGAAGAGCTGGAGAGATAATGCTATCATCTTGAAAGTCACCTGCTATACCATCACAGACATCAAGAATCCTGTTGACCCCAACTCTCCCATGATGGTTATTGGTGCAAGTTCAAGGGCCAGCTTGCCCATGCTCTCAGAAACAACCCCACCCTCACTTTCAATCAAATTGGGCATGACATTCCATTCCTACCTTTGCAGACACTACTGGTATCACTGATTTGATCATCAAGGGTGGTGTCATGTATGATTTGATTGCTATCATGTACAACAGGTTTGTTTCTACTCAGCCCCTTGACCCATTTACTCACTTAGTCTTATCCAGCCTGCCCACCTCTCAACCTATTTGCTAACAGTGAGCATGTGTGCAATGGCACTTGTTCACTTAGCCCTCCATCCATGGTAACCCACCTTTTTGCAACTTATTTGCCACAAGCAAGCAGTGCATTGCTTTCTTGATCCTGTTATGATTTCCCCTATTTCTGTTATGGATGTTATATTTTTCACTCTTTTCCCTATGTCCTTCTCTTCCTTTCTGGTCCCTGATGGACCGTTATGATCCTTTCTTTGGGCCAACGGACCCCTCTCTTTTATCTTATCTTATCTTCACAGCCCCTATGGGGTGTACGCCTTGTCAACGGACAAGATCTAAGCGTATGTTTCTCTTCACACTGTGCACAGACACATTTTACCTTTCACATCTTCACGGACTCACGGACCAATGGCGCATGGATGCCTTATGTTTCCCCAATCACCTTATGCTTTACATGTTTCTCATTTATCTTTAGATCTGCCACACCTTGAGGCGATGGACAGTTTTACTCATGTCTTATGCATGTATGCCTCACCGATCACACATGTAGACCAGTGCTGCCACATCCTTAAGGATGCAGCATGGACTTGATCGGTTAGATCTATTTACAACATGTACAAACCCCTATGTAGTATTTAAACCCAATAAACGAACCGGAGAACTTCAGTCAAGTTCTCTTGGTGTTCTCCCCAAAGGCACTGAGTGATAGACTCCCTGGGTATTTGTGTGAACCAGCACACTCTCTTCCACCTCTCCCTTGACACTTGCACTTTGCGTGTCACTTTTCATTTTACTTTTTTTCACACTCTTACACCTGCACTCGGCTCAGTGCTTTGAGTGTTTCAATCTCTTTCATTTCCTTGTTTCCCTTGTATGATATGCTGGTTCCACCTGGTGTTTTTTAACCTTCTTTAGAGTGCTCTAGAACCAATAACATGTTTGTCACATACCTGTCTTCTTTGTCTCACACCTTTCATCTCTGTTGCCTCATATTTTCTTATTTTTGCCTTGAGGCTTCCTTTCAGAAGATGTACTGTTAATGCTACTTACATAAGTGTTAGTCATAAACTGACTGTTTTGTCAGTTGTTGACACTCCCTAATACTTGATATGAATCTACACTTGTAATGCATTGTTTGCCTGTTTACTTATGTATACTTGCAGTTTACTTGTTGATTGAGAGCATGCTGAATCTGCACTTTTTACTCCTTACTTTCCTTGAGTGCTTTTTTTGGAAAGTGATGATGTTGGCTATGGTGCCAAAAGTTTGAAAGTACAAATAAGGTTAAGTAAGTGAAGTGTCATTTTCCTGATGCAAGGGCATGTTATCATGCCATTTTCAGGAACATGCTGTCATAATCATGCCAGGACCATCCAACTTGATGCAGCATATCAATTATCTTGTCTTAAATCATTATCATTTCATTTTAATGCTCATTTCAAAGAACTATTTATGTAACATCTAGCTACTGTAAGCTGCCAGCATTGTGATGGTGGTGGAAATTTGTGACAGATATAGTATGTGCTCTATGTACTGTAAAACTAAGGAAACAATATTGCATACTTTGTATTTTGTAGAGTCCACATACAATATGAATTGCAGCTAATATACCAGCCATATCCTACATAAGACTAACTCTGGCTATGGCATAGGATTAAGCACAATGATATACAGTATACAGTATCTACATATGGGTAATTTTTCACTGGGATTGAACTCGAGTTAGGTATACTACTCGTGGGGTGCATTACCATACACCGTATCCATTTTACGACTACCTTTTCCAGTCCGCCAACGTGCATTGGCAATATCGACATGGTTGAGTCTCTTCCGTAGAACTATGGGAACATATTTAACGCCTCTTCTGTATGTCCCTCCGCCCAAGGGTACGCTTAGGACTGCAGGCTTCTTGTTCGTGAGTGGTGGGATGGTCGACGTTGACAATCCCGTGGAACTGAATGGAAAGTACTGAGGGGGCGGTGGGTGGTGCCGGGCGGTAGCTGCTAAAAAGTGCGCCTCGATCGTGGTATGGATGAGTGAACGTTGGTGGACGGAATGCAGCTGATGATACAGATCGCCCTCGGTTCGCGGATGATCACTCCCGCTGTCATCATCCCCCGTCTGCCACTGTACATCCGAGTCTGAAAACGCACAATCCCAAAGCATCAGTGGTAACGCATCCGCCATCTGGTATTCTGGTTTTCGGTCGACGACGGAAAGGGGCGTGTCGGTAGGGTTGAGTGGCTGCTCGGATCCGTCGACGTTCATCAATGTGGGTACAATGGATGGCGGTTCGAGACCGGTACCGACGAGAAAGAGAATCGCCATGATGTGTCGCACTTGGTGATAAAGAAATGCAGACCCAACGAGGTCCAAGACGTAGACGGCATTCTCGCCTTGGCCCGTGACGAGCGTGATGTCGGCTCTCATAATCCGACGATGAAAGTCGGTAATTTGCTTGGCTGGGTCTAATTTGGACAGATTGCGAAAGTCGTGTTCGCCAAGGAGGGCGGCGGCGGCGCGTTGCATGAGGGAGATGTCAAGGTCGTGTGAGGTAAAGAAGTACTTGTAGTGTCGATGTGCGCAATTGAACCGAGCGGAGAAGCCGGGCGACACAGGGGACCATGCGAGAACGCGGATCGTAGGCGGGAGGATGCGATTGAGAATAGATACGTAATGGAGTTCCTCTGTGCGGGGAGGTGGGGCGGACGAATTTGAAGGTGGTTCGTCGACGAGATCAAATGGGGCAAGTTCCGGAGAGACTTGGTCCATATCTGACGTTGAATTGGATGGTTGTACAGACGAAGGCGCGTCCGATGGTGATTCATCGTGCTCGGATGTATTCGTGACGCTGGTTGGGAGCGCGCTCCGGACCCAGAGGGAGACAACTTGCCCAGCAGCGCTCACGCCCACGTCAGTCCTCCCGCATCTCTCCCACCCACATCCATCCAAACCGGCGTCCGCGTCCACCAACCGTGCCTTTGCGAATGCCTGGAAGAGCACCTCCTCGACGGTTGGTAATGGGGTAGGATCGATCTGATATGCCAGGCCGTTATACTCCCACCCCGAATAGCTAAACTTGACCGCGATCTTGCGAAGAAGATGATCTTTTAAATGAAAGGGACGGCCGCCTGTACCACATAGAGGGAGATGGTGCGTTGGGAGTTTTTTCCGATGGAGACCCGTTTTGGCGCGCTGTTCGAGTTCAGAGAGACGCGCGATGAGCTCTTCCTTTGACCAGGTTTCGTAGTTGGACGACATGACTGGTATATGAGCTTTTGATGGCAGATGGTGATACCGGAAAGAGAATCTTCCGAACCGCATCACCGAATGCGTTTGGTGACAGAAGGTACGCTTACCAGGCCTTTCCACCTGTATGAAGCGGTCCAATCTTCTGAGTCGTGGCACCGTAACCTTGCTCGCGCAAGTCCAACACGCACACTAAAGGTAGAGGTGAATGAGGGTAGACGCGAAAAGATCTTGCGTCGTTCAACAGCAGCGGTAGAGGCGCGTGAGTAAACTTGAATGCACCGTCACTGACAAAATCCCCTTTCAACCTCGCCTCGCCAACTTGACCCCAAGGGCCAGTAATAGAACCGCCGGGATATTTACTAACCGGACGTTGTACGTGGTTTGCGTCTACCACAACTCGCCTGATCACGTCCGACCTGGCCTGATGGGCCATCAGACAGGGCCACAGTCCATTCATTTTAATTCCAAGTTGCTACCATCTTCAATAATCGACGATCCATGCCGTCTACTTATATACTTATACTTATACCTACCCAGGGCAACACCGTTCGTCACTCACAAACCGTCCGACCTACCTCTGACAGAGGTTGGTAGGTCTCCATTGCGTTGCCCTTAAAATTTTTAGCATGACTCAGACAGACAGGAACGATCTCTGACACAAAGTTCAAACAACGTTACGAGCTATGTAAGGTTGGTAGCTAATGCGAGTACATATACTCCCTGGCAGGCTGTCGCGTAACCGCGATGTACGTTTACAACCTAGCCACCTACTAAAGCTCCCTTGAGGCAGGCTGTCGCGTGTGCGCTGTCAATTGAATTGGAGTAATCTAACCCTTTTACAAGTGTGTCACGAATTCGCAAAACGCCGTTGAACTCGTCCAGTACTGTAGTTGCTCATTGTATACAACCTCTTGGCCGTCAATTGATTATATAACTATGAACTAGTACGTCACTTTTCCAAGTTGTACGGCCCGCAATTTATGGGCGCTCGATACTTATTGATACCTTTGCATCAAATTACGGAGGGCGGCTGGCAGCGGTGGAGTAGACTACTCTCGCATTTTGATTTGATGCGACTGACGAGCTTTGGGTAAGTGCAAGCCCCCGCCAGTTGATTTAAGGAATTCTTGTCTAGTAACGCTGTTGTCAGGCTTACAAATTGTTTCCAGCTTTCCCAAGCAAGATAGCAGGGCAGTGTTACGAATCCAAGTCTCCATTGGGTTGGGGCACAATCCGGATACTGGCAATTGCTTCGGCATTACTAATTGAGTTGAGTATCGGCACCTTCCAATTCAAAAAAAAATTGGGGGGTTAAACGTTAGCAGCACAGGACGACAATCCTGTCCAAGGTTTATTTAATTCATTTACTTTGCCTCCCTGTCGCATTGCCGTCTGAATCTTTGACTGCATTTCGTTTCCATGTCGCCTTCTTTGCCGTCGCTGGAGTTAATGTGGGGACCTGGAGTCATTGGTGAGATTTTCTATGACGATGAGCAAGGAGGTGCTTACGCCTTACCGTATCAGGTTGCGCAGTGGCCGCGGCGTACGTGTTGCACCCTTTTTCCATCCTAGTTATTCGTGTTCTACTCACGTTTCCTTGTTTTGCTTGCATAGCCTTTACGGAGTCACTGTTGGTCAATATGTATTTTATCTTCGGGCATTCCAGAGCGACTCAAAAGTCATTAAAGCTATCGTAGGTCACCTTGTGTCAGAATTTTGTCATTACTCACATCCACCCGACGCCAGGTTCATTCTCTTTTGTGTGCCAATTTCTCTAATTTTATCGTGTTTAAATTTGACGATCAGACAGCTTCATGGACACCATCCATATGTACACACTAATTGGCATCTATTGGAATATCCTGATAACCTGCCGAAGGAATGATTCATATCAATGTAACAAATTCCTCCCATGGCAGGTTATACCGCTTCAATGTTGGATTGTCAGGCTGACATGTTAACAGGCAGATGTTAGTGAGTAGCTGCTGAATCATCACAAATGAGAGTTTATCATCTTTTTTGGAAGATGGGGGTCTTCCTCTGCGTGAGCGATGCTAGTTTGTCCGCGTATTTTGGGTTGCTCACATTTTGTAAGTACTGGATAACCTTCATAGTCCAATGGTAGGCTTCATGACCAGACTGCGGGGAGCGGTTCTCACTGGTACTTTTGCCGCTAGTTTTTACGCACACAGAGTGTGGATCAGTGAGTTTCTTGTACACGTCCTTACGATCACCTTTAACAAGGTTCAAAACACAGTCAGCAGTCGAAATTGGATTGTGACAGGCGCGGTAGTACGCATATGTTGTTCTTGGAAAGCGTACCATTATACGCAACTCAATTCTCAACAGGTTATCACGGCGACATTTCAGATCGGTCAGTGATTATAATACGATACAAAATCCGTCGAGCTTATATGATCCCAAGTTTTTGGCATGTGTGAGTCTTTCTAGGCTCAAGACTAGATTGATGATTACGATTCCTTGCCAGTGTGTAGCAACCTCATGTCAGTTGTTTTTACACATAGCGATCGCATATCTCAAGCCGCACAGATTTCACAGCCCAACAGGCGAGACACTTTTCTCGACCAAGGTTCACTTTCCAAACAACGGCTATTTGGGGTCTGTTGTGACGGTTGTTACTAGTACTCGCCAATGTCCGCACTCTCCAGTTCTCTCTGTGATGCTATCATCACGGCTTCGGTATTCTATTATCTTCGCCCTACGGGATCACTTCGTCGGCGGTATGTGTCCCAGATTTTTGGGGAGTTTGATATGACGTGCAACCCTGACCCAGGAGCAATAATTATATCAAGCAAATTGCCGTCGTGTTCATAGAAATGGGATTATTCTCGCTGTAAGTTTTGCATACATACGCTTGCATTGAGTATGCGTCTCATCCGCCCACTTCGAGCATTAATTCGCTTTTGATGGTCCTACTTGTGCGTTGTCTCGATCTTTCAGTGCATTGAAGTTATTCATATCGTTGGTTCAGTACTTTGCGCAATCGGATCTCGTCGGACAATTCCTCACTGCAGCCCCCGGCGCCATTCTGAGCAAAAGTGAGTGCTGTTACGTATTCTCCGATACATTGGATTGACAGGGGTGTGTTCAAAGCATACGTCAACTCGGTATTGGCAGTGTATGTGTCATTTTTATTATTCGGATCGTTCTGACTTCTTGTTGTTAGACTGAATGCTAGAAAGTCGGTTCGTGAACAGCAATTTGCACGCCGGACGATAGAGCTGCCCACCATTCCCACGATATGATGGTACCTTGATGCGAACGGGGTGATTATCAGCGGGTCGACTCGATCCCCGAGCGACTGTCAGCAAACAATCATTGATTCTCATTGGACCGGACTGCTAGTTACTTTCAGCAACTATTTTCGATCACAGTGAGCTTGGTTGTTATATACTGATTCAATCCGTAATGCTCCGACTCGGATGCACCCCGGGTATGTACTTACGTTTTACATGGAATATGTTATGGGTACATGTACAGTCATTCTTCCATACTCATTCTCCGTGTTTCAAGCTCCCTTCTGTAAGATATCATAGTGACCAGGTCTGACAGATTGTTCATGACAGTCGATCAGAACCGAGGCCAATATTGCTCACCGGTATAATAAAACAAGTGGTTCAATGACGCCTTGAGAAATGTTTTCTGAGAAATCGACGAAATTGACTTGGCCATCAGCAGCGCGACCGTCGAGGTAGGCAACCTTGACATGAACGTCCAATGCTTGGGCAAGGGCGGCCACTTGTACATGGTCTTTATTTTAATTAATTTTTGGGGTGCTCGAGTTCGTCAAGGGAAGTAGTGCTTGCATGCTCACCTGCCTCTTTTCCTAGTGGTTCTACAAATCGCCCGCAGAACTCGTCAACGGTGATTTGCGCATGGGATTCGGGATCAAAAAGAAAGTCTGCAAACTGTTCGTCGACACGCATCTGTGCAGAAGTCAGCAGACGCATGTACATCACGATGTAGTTGGATGCTGAGGGATAGGGAGTGAGATACTTGGATACCAGGTCGCAGCCGCAGTAAACGTACTTGCAGGGTCGGTAAAATTCAGCCAAAGCTCTTCCTCTGCTTTTGCAAGCCTTGTGGGAGGATGTCTGACCAAGTCCTCCAGGATCTCGTAGGGTTGTCCATAAACACAGTCATCGAAGCCGGCCGCGGCGAGCATGTTCCTGGTCTTGATTATCTGTTCTTCTTTATTATGCCCCGGGGACTTTATCAGGCGATCCAAGAAAGCGAATGCCAACGCTAAAAACTGAAATGCATCAAGAATGACAACATAACGTATATGTTAGAGTCACCTCGATAAAAGCAGTCACCGTCGCCTAGTAAGTGGGCAGTGAGATATTCGTTGGTACAATGAGATATGCAACTAACCCTTGGCACGTATTATAATACGATATCCTCGATCGATCAACGTGCCTATCTGTGCCCGAAAGTCGGGTGCGTTGGCGTACTCATCTCGCAGAACGGATGTGGATTCCGGGCGAGAGACCAGAGGGCGTTCTGACTCCATGCTCTCTTCAAGGAGCCTCTGCAGAGAGCAATCACGGGGTGAAAAAGATGCGATTGAACCATACCCACTTGGTTCATTTCATAGAGCTGGGCGGGCGATAGATCAGCGATGTCTGCAGGTGATGGGATGAGCTACTTGGATGATCCCTCCACCAGGCAACCGCGTACCCATGTCCTCAGGCAAGATAGGATGTCCGGTGAGAAACGGTTCCGGTTGGACTGTCTGAACTTGACTGTCACCATCTTCGGGTAGATTGGTACTTCTTAGCCGGGCTGCAAATGACCACCACGGTGAGTAGAAAGAGCGATAGGCATTCGACTGCGTAGGCTTACGCGGACTAGGAGGCTTTGCAGCCTGAGGACGAACTGATCGGGCCATTCGATATGGCGGTACGAGACGCCAACTGGGCTATTCGGGTCTGAAAGGGATGATGGCAATGTTAGATCGGGTAAGAAGCTTTGATATTTCTTATCACATCTTACTTGCACAGCACGCCATCTTATTAACTACTCATCTTCGTGGTCGACGTCGACGTGGTGGAGTGTATGATGATTGTTAGTAGACTACTGCCAGCTAGCCAGTAGTTACGTCACTGAACACTAACACTAAAAAACCTGGGCGAACGGATTCGACCGAGTTGTACGATGGCATCATCATTGCTACGCACGTTGGGTCCATCGATCTACCCACGACTGGTACTACCAGTGCAATTCCGACGGTCGACTTGCTTTTCCACCATGCCTAGCAGCAATTTTCGCTTGCCTACCAACGTTCGACCCACCCACTACGACCTTACCATCAAAACGGACCTTGAGAAAGAGACGTTTGATGGCCTTGTGAAGATCAGGCAGGTGGACTTTCCCTTCGCTCTTACGCTGTACTCACTCGCGTCGAGACAAGATTGCAAGTCAAGGATCGAACCTCTTCTCTCACATTCAATGTAGCAGACCTGCAGTTGTCCGACATATCGCTTTACTCTCATGATCTCGGAGTGCAACCGACCAACACGTCGACCTCATTTGATTCCGAGGCAGAGCGGGGCACCCTTGATCTCTCTGCGGCACTACCCGCCAACTCCACCGCTACCTTGACTGTTGCATTCTCAGGAAAACTGACCGGTTCAATGATGGGGTACTACAAGTCTACATCCGAGGATGCTGGTGAAAAGAGGGTGTACGCTCTCACTCAGTTTGAAGTACGTCGATCTATCAAATACGGTTGCATCAAAGACCCTATAAGCTAAATCCATCCAACACACTAGCCTACGGCTGCCCGGCGTGCATTCCCCTGCTGGGATGAACCTCTCCTCAAGGCTACATTCTCAATCGCGATGATATCCCGCACGGATACCACCAATCTGAGTAATATGCCCGTGATCTCTGAAGAGCCTTACAACCCTGGCACCGGGACAAACGACAACGGCGATTCAGGTCTAGCAAAAACGTTTTCCACTCTCCGTACTGATGAACGGTGTAAAGATGAATGGAAGATCACCAAGTTTGATACAACCCCTCCCGTAAGGCGTCCTGTGAATGTGTGCGTCTCCAAAGGCTCAAGTCACCCATTGCACCAGATGTCGACCTACATTGTAGCATACGCCAACGGCCATTTTGATTATCTCGAAGGCTCCTATGAGAGTCCACTGACAGGTAAAATTCGGCCACTACGTATATATAGTAAGTGCTATTCTCACTTCGGTGACTTCGATTTTCCAACTTTTGTCAGCGACTCCGGATGTGATCACTCGGGCTCAGTATGCACTTGATGTCAAAGCCAATGTACTTCCTATCTATGAAGAAATTTTCGATATCGAGTACCCCCTTCCAAAACTAGACACCTTGGTGGTAAGACACTTTTATGGTTTTCCAGAGCATCTGGTCTGAATTACTCGCCAGGCCCACGACTTCGATGCCGGTGCCATGGAGAATTGGGTAATATCCTTTTGAACAATCGGTATCATCCATCATTCTTACGGGGCCTGCAGGGACTGATTACAGGACGTACGAGCGCATTCCTTATCGATCCGGACCGCCCCGATTTGGCAACGAAGCAACGTGTAACCGTCTTTCAATCTCACGAAGTAGCCCATATGTGGTCAGTCACCTATATTCGCACTGGCATCACATGGTGTTCTACTTCCATTCAGGTTTGGAAATATCGCAACAATGGAATGGTGGGACTTCTTATATTTGAATGAGGGATTCGCCACTCTGGTATGTGTTTATTTTCACCCATCTGGTCCAAAGGGTCTTCACGATATCCAGGTGGGCGAAGTTATCGTTGCCGGTATGTCTTCTTTGTTTCTATCGTTTTGCTTTGCGTTGATGTTTACGATAGACCGGTGCGATATTTTTCAAATATAACCGAAGGTAGTCCTTTATTTGACGCACATTTAGTCTTTACCCCGAGTGGAAACTCGACTCCAATTTTATTACCGAATCCCTAAATAGTGCTCTGAATCTCGACGCCAAGCTGTCCTCTCACCCGATCGAGGTAGAATGCCCTGATGCCAATAAAATCAATCAGGTAAGCCTTTGTCTACGCCTGGGTTGCCGATACAATGAATGACGGCACGCAGATATTTGACAAGCTGTCGTACGAAAAAGCAGCCTCAGGTAAGATTCTTTTTTGCGTGACTGATGTGGCGATTGAATCGGTTCCAGTCCTTCGCATGCTGTGCAACTTTGTTGGAAAGGATGCTTTCCTGAAGGGTGTATCTATTTACCTCAAGGACCACCTCTATGGGAATACAACCACGAAGGATTTGTGGGAAGGGATTAACAGAGTAACACTTGATCAGGTGACCATTGATGTCCCGAAAATGATGGGAGATTGGGTTATGAAGGTGAATGCTAACATATGTGTTTTCCATTCTCGCCGCTCATCTGGAAAGTGGATCCTAGACTGGATTCCCACTACTAACTGTTACTGAAACGAAAGATGGAATTAAAGTACGCCAAGACCGCTATCTTGAGACTGGCCCTGCCGAAGTCAAGGATAATCAAACAATCTGGTATGCCTCGAGTCGGATTTACATGTCGGACCCGTTTACCGATTCACCCAGGACTGTACCTCTAGCAATTCTAACAGTAGATGACACAGGGAGACCATTAATTAATCAAACTGCCGTGCTTACTTCTCGTGATGCCATTCTCCCGATCGATTTAACCAAACCATACAAACTGAATGCGGGGACGTACGGTGTTTGTATGCTATCGATATTCTTTTTTAACTTAGAGACCTATTTCTAATAATGAACAGATAGGGTCCTTTATCCCGAAGAACGGCTCACTCGCATCGCACGCGAAGCATCCAAAGGCGATACTGTTTTCTCCCTCAACGATCGAATAGGACTTGTTCATGACTCTATGGCACTTGCCAAATCTGGACATGCTTCCGTTAGCAGTGCGCTTACGGTAGTTGATATCCTCAGGGGAGATACCGAGTGTAAGAGGCTCTCTGTTTGATGTGCATCATTTTCACTGATTCGGTTGGTGAAATGGACAGTCTTGGTTTGGGACAGCGTCGCAGAAAACTTAGCTGTCTTAGTGTCGACGTGGTGGGAAAACGAGGACGTTGTTAGTGGTTTGAATGAATTCCGAAAGGTTACTCCCACGATTCCAGGTATTGATATTCTAACCAACATTCGTCCAGAATCTCTTTGGACCGATCGTGGACAGGCTCGGATTTGCTTATCCGCCATCCGAATCCGTAGACACTTCGCGACTCCGAACTAGAGCTATTGGGCAGGCTGCTGCAGCTGGTGACCAAGCGTGCGTGATTCGATCTGTACCGCTAGTACACCGTAAGTTGATGTCAAGAAGTGTTGTGAACACCCTTAGAGAATTGTTCAAAATCTACATGACCACTAAAGATGAGTCGGAGATTCCTGTGGACTTGTTCAGAATAACTGCTTTAACTGTGCGTCGGCTGCTCAGAAATATATTCGCCGATGAGAACTAACCTTTGTTAGGCTGTGAAATATGGAAGTCAGGATGAATATAACTTCGTAAAAAATCTTGTCGAAAACCCCACCACACTCCCTTCGGTGGGTATATCTGCGATGTATGTAGGCTTCCAATCCTTTTCGGATCTTCTTTGATGTGCGGCTATCTCATCTTTATCCTCGAGCAGGCTTGCGATGTGTGCAAGCAAAAACGAATCGTGTCAAAGGGACACCGAATCTTTCATCCTTAACAAAGCCAGAAATCAGGATATTATATACTTTTTCCATGGTCAGCAGATGAACCATGCGACAAGGCGAAGATCGGCCGAATTTTTCCTAGAGAACTTTGGAACCGTATGTCCGTATGCTTGATTCCCCGGAAAAGTGACCCACATGGCTTTACAGCTCGAGGAACGATTCAAAGGAAACTTCTCTTTCAAAAACGTTGTCTCGGTGTGTCAATTTTCTGTTGCATATATGTTGGTCTTGGTACAGACTGTGTGTTTGTAGGCTGCTCTGGAGAATCTCAGCGCCGAGCGCGATATCGAGAGGATCAACAAATTCTTTGAGGTGTGTTTCGTCACCTCTTCAACTTCACTGTCGTGTTTAACGAGGATACAGGACAAAGACACTTCGCGGTACGACCTTGCGCTGGCGCAGACGCTTGACTCGCTGCGAGCGTCTACTGCTTGGATCAAGGTGGGTTTTCTTCGGATGCTGCAACTCGTGTGGGTAAAGTGAACTGCGGATTCAGCGTTCGACGACGGATATTGATGAATGGCTCGGAAAGTGGAGTGGGAAGCTGTAAACTTACTACTCATATGTCTGGTCTTCAGAGGAGGACTTTTAGATGATGCAGTACTCGACGCTATCCGATTTCTTCAAAGGACATGGATCAAGAATATACAAGTCGTGTGTAGTTTCCTCTCGCTGATCTGACCGCCAATATCATATCACTAAATAATTACAATGTCGTCGTCCAATTGTCATGTCGATAGCTGATGTGCGTGGCCAACCGACCTTTCCTGGAGGAGATTTGACCTGGGAATCTCGAAGCTGGGGACACATCTCGCGAGGAGGTATATGAATCCATAATATGGCTGCCTTCATGCGACCGGAATAGCAGGTGCACTTGTCTGGCGTACGACGAAATGCCGGTAGTAGTCTGTGAAGTCATCTGACGTTCTGGTGAGACCCCCGATGGAGCAGCCGAACATGCTCGCGCACACGAGCCTGAGCGTTGTTGCGAGTCGCGTGGTGATCAGCCTAGAGGATGTCGTACTCACCATGACTCGCACGTATGGCTTGAATGTGCAAAACCCCATCGACATTCATGCAAGTTTCTTCTTTCATTTTTGTGCTGGTATTTTCAAAAGTACAGCCTGTGAATTGCAGTACGTATACTGGCCCTGAACAAGATGTAACCTTTACAACAGTTCATCTTAAACTGTTGAGGTAAACTAAGCAACATTACTCGCATGCGAAACCACACGAGCAACGAGGACGAGCTGCTCTTAGCACACCCCAGATTGCCAGACATTTCCGATCAGTTGTACATGTCACGTAGCAGCTCGCGCTCTGCAAGTCAATCTCCCTGTTAAGTTTAAATAAATGACAACAAGTCACAATTACGATAACACGGGAGGTATTAAACGAGGTCATCGCGAGGAGAGATTCCTGAATTAGCACAACGGTTCGCCTGCTGCGGACCGTCACAGCTCAGAGTCTCGCATCCACGCTCCGCTCAGCGGGTGTTATAATTATAAGTAGTTTCGATGTACTGGTATCATCGAATGGTGGTGAGTGTTGGAATCTCTACAGTGCGTTGAGCCTGGGCTTCCTGTTCTTCCCGTATCTGCTTGCGCGCATTCAACCTACAAGCTCTGGATTACAGAAGTCCTCGCATAGATCAAACGCCTTACACGCCGAACATGGAATTCGTGTATGCTACTCATGCATGAGTTTGGTAACGACGGGTTGAAACGATCGCGGGCTCACACTTTGCAAGTATGGATCCCGGTGCTGCAGTCAGAAACTGGCTCGTCCCATCATCCTGGACGTAGAACTGAGAATCACCTCAGTTCCATTTCAACATGGATTCCCTGAAAGCGTTCACCGTAATCGCTAATGCCAATACGTTGGTCCTACAAGTAAAGATGACACCATGGCATTCCACAATACAGGTGCAAACTCACAAAGTGAAAACGCCCATCTGCACGAAGACGACATTCAGTTTCTTAATGTAATTCCCTCGCCTATTGAAGGGTAAACAGATCTTAGATAACACCCAACGCAAGATGAGAAGAATGTACCGAATACTCGTAGGACGCAGGTAATAAATAACAGAAGTTGTGATGATGGCATCGCAGATAGCGCTGGCTACCGCAGCCATCGGCGTAAACTATTCCCTGGTTCGTGAATCTAGCACCCGCAGTCTTGCAATGAAAACGTACCTTGATAGTGAGAACAACTTGCCATCGCGGGTCGCGAATTCTATGAAGCTATTAGTTCATTGGTACATACACAACCGAACCACGTACAATCATATCGTACATACTGCAGTGTCCCCGGCCACAGATATCAATCAATCAATGTAGTACACAGAGAAATCAGGGAACACAAACATGTTCCCAGCACTGGGACATAGTCGGGTCAGAAAGACTTTGAAAGATCCATTCGATGACTTACCCATCTGGGCAATGGCAGACAGGACCTTTTATCTTGATTTAACCTCAGCGAACGGCGTCCTGGTTTATAGATCATACCATGGCAGATGTTATAACTCGATTCTGATCGCTAACTGCAAAGTAAATTTAGCCTTGGTGGGAAAAGTGGACAAAGGTACTCATTTATCCAGACCCGATGAGCATAGAAGCTATGAATGGTTATCAGGTCTTGGTGTCGATTTAAATAAATATTTACAGATCTTACCAATGGACCACGAAGGTGGTGCAGTACTCGAACAATGTTATTATACAAGGTTCAGAGAAGACGTGCCACTTACTAAGATAAGAAGCCCGAACTGAATGGTGAAGATTCCGTGGTTACTTACTCAAATTAGATAAATGAGTGACATACGATCATTAACCTGCAGCAGGGTGCGCCATGAGCTTCAAAATGCTGTGAACCATCCAGCGACTTACGCAGGCACATAGACCGTGCAATTCGGTGACAGATTCAAGCGACACAGGATCAAAAAATCATAGTAACACCATGTTGACACAATCGTTTGTGTGCTGTCCAACAAACTGACGGAAAATTCGAACACGAGTCAAGTAAACTCTGATGGAGAGCGCACAAGACAATGAGCACCTGCAATGGGGACATTCAGCGAAGGTAGAACCGAGACTGCACAGCGAGCTCACCAGCACTTTTAGTGAAAGCACGTCAGACGGAAAGGATCGTGCGTAGAACACCATTTGACTGATTCCGACCCCGTACAGGCTATTATATGTCAATCATATTCGTGACCGGATCGTGAGCGTATACTCAACGCACGCTAGCCCAACGACAAACCCTGTGTAGACGGTCAGTGGATGATCGACAGCACTCTTAGATCATCTGCCTACCTATTAACCCAGGACCCCACATCGATTGAAATGGAATTGCATCCATGGCAGGTGCAAATAGCCTAAGCAAGGCGACGGGGTTGCTTGAGAACCAACGATAAATAGCATCTATATGCGTTAGGACACCTGATAACATACTTGCGCCTCATGTAATTCGTTCAGCATTATGCAGTGCACTTTGAAAGCTCGAAGAGCATTACATACGCGTGAGACTATTACTCGATGAGCAGAGGGATGATGTAGAAGACTTCTCACTAACCATGACAGAATTCAAGTTAGGGCTATAAAAATCTGCAAACCAGTCGTAGGGAACCCCAATGGGAATGCATTGTCACGGTAGCAGCAACTTGCAGCGTTAATGTGTGTATCCAGGAATGAGTGGTAGCTGGTCTCCGTTCAATATACCCACTTTCAGACTGCGGTGCCCATGTGGAGGAACACAGGACTTCTCGTGGCCACATCCGAGTACTGTATGCTGTACATTAAGTTCAGCCGCTTAGTGCAACGATGGCTGCTGTAGTTGTGTCAAAGTGCTCCTATCAAACTTGATACGCGATGCTAACAATCTAACCATTTTTGGGGCTGCTATGAAAGATTTTATCATGCTTGTCGGGTGGCACGTGTAACCACTGGCGTCAGATCGAATCCAACACTCTCGAGTCCGAATAATAATTATAGGTAAAGCAGTCTGCCGCACACCATCGAAAATACGGTAAGTTGCTGTGAGAGGGTAGAAAACTTTGGTGAATTACGTTTCAGAACTTCCAAGGTTCTTGTGTAATTCGTCTTCATGTAAAGATTTTACCTTCAACCCCTGTCTTTACCCCTCTACGCTGCATAAGCGCCCTCAAGAAGTTCATTGTAATAAGCGCCCCCGCAGTCACACGCGCTTATCCTCCACGTTGTCGATCTTAGATAAGGTTTAACCCTGCTACGGCCCGCACTTGTGGATCCCCTCCGAAGCACTCTTTGACGTCACATCATTCTTGGATGTGTTTTCAATCACTGACATCATCAAGAAGACCTCGTGCTGGACATTGACATGTAGCATTGTCGATGCATTCCAATGTGGTTACAGACATCGCCACTTGGCATTTTTGACATTTTATGATAGGTTACCCGTTCCATGGCTCCATTCAGAATCTAGAGCCAGTTTCCCGATTTGTATCATTTCATAAGCCCATTTGACTCTAGGCTTATTCGTGTGATTCACATGTTTCATAGCCCTGTCATGGCTCCAGGGCTTTTCCTTAGTTAGTTATACGCGCAATACCCCGGGTATAGGGTATAGGAACACAGCTTGGTCTGTGCACGTATGTGTAGAGGTATATAAGTAGCTTAGGTAGCATTTGTGTACCTTAGTCTTGATATCGGATTCCTTACGCGCAACTCAGGCATTTCACCTATCTAAGTCGCTCGGGTCTGATTGTCTCGATCTCACCACATCCCGTCGCACTTCCGTGCATCACGTGCAAGAAAGAACGCACGCTCCGTACTTGTCAAGAAGTACATCGCCCGTGACCGCTCCCTGCTAAGGCCGCACAGCGCACCGGTTTCTTTTGTTGGCTTTGCTCAGTCCTTGCTTGGACCTGACACTTCACCGCAGCATCCCTATGAACAACGTCGCGCATACTCGTCTAGTTTACCCAATATTTCATCTCGTTCCTCTCCCGATTTTCTCGCGCTAAAAGGTACAGTCAATTACTTGCCAGGGATCAACAGTTTAGAACCCTCACAAAGATTGTGCAAAAATAGGTACATGCGATGGCTCCTTGATGTATCCCAACTCGATCAAGGCCAGCTGTCGAGATGCGAGCCTATGGCATGCGCATTGAATCATGTAAAAAGAACTCAAGAACCAACAAATTCACTGTTCCATTGGCGTTGGCGGCGCCTTATGATGTTTACGCCTTGGTGGCCACTCCATTTCTGGCGGCTTGGATTGCTCGGACTTGCCCTCCACTTCTCCCTCCTTTGACTTTCTTGCGGCTGCTCTACGTCGTCTATGTTCCTGAAAACAAAGTGAGCGTTGTGTATGAGCTTTGCCAAATCTATACCTTGAGTGCATTTCGAGAACGTTCTTCTTCAATTCGACTGGGAAGCAGCACATCGTCGTTGTGATGACTGTACTTTACGCCGCTTGTGCTCAATGTCTTTTGCACATCGTTCTCTTCCAGAGTCTCTGGAGGGTCTAGAAAGGTGCTCTACCATTTCCAGTGAAATAGACAGTTGTGTCCACTTACCATCATCAAAGAGCAGAGCGGTTAGCCCTCGTAGATCCGTCTGTGAGAAGTGTTGATAAATGGAAGCAGAACAACGACGACTTATCGACCTCTTCCTTCCCCCCTTTCTGATCCGCTTCCTGCGCCCAATCTTCCTTGATCTTCGATCGTCGCTTCGCTTTGCCATTGAGATTCGCTAGTGCCCAGTCAAGTTCAACGATGGATGCTCTTTCAATCTGAGGGGCAAATTTATATAACATTCTACCTCCAATCACCTTAGCTTACCGCAATTTTGGTAGCGAGGGTATCTTCGTGAAGCTTAAATATATTCTTCGCACCGAAGAGTTCACCCTGTCTATTGGTGTCTCCCTGTACTCCCGAGAAATACCTGACATGATTCCTGTCAAATTCAAATAATTAACCCATCCAACATAAGTCCTCGCCTTGTTTGTACACTGGCTTGGTAACCAATAGCCATTTGCTGTTGCTTGTAAAGTTGCCGTGCATAGATCAATTCTTCAATCGAGCCTGCCCCCAAGAGTCGGTAAACATGGACATCACGAGTCTGACCAAAACGGTAGGCCCTATCCATTGCTTGGAGGTCATGGGCGGGATCTCAAGCAATTTCAGTGTAAGTGTAACGTCGCCCGAGGTGAAGACAGGATCACTCACTCCAATTGGGATCTGCAAGATATTGTTCACACCCACAAGACCATGAGAACGATCTGTTTTCACTTACCAAAGATCACCACTTTATTTGCGCTGGTAAGGTTCAGACCAGTCCCACCAGCCAGCGTAGATATCAGGAATATGAAGACATCTGGGTCTTCGTTGAATCTGTCAATCATGGGCATTCCTGCATGTACCAACGGTATGAGTTCTTCAAATTCCGAGTATGTCATGTCATTCCTTACTGTCTGCTTGGCTTGTGGATCCATCCAATTTCAGAAAACCATAGCCTGCGTTAACGTGAGCAAATGAGGTCACGAATTTCGCAGACGACTCAATCTCACCGCGATTGTTCAGATGAAATTCCAGTATGTCAAGTAACTTGACTGATTTTGTAAAGATCAGAACCTTGTTGGAATGGCCTTTTCTCCAATCCTTAAGCAATCTATCAAGAACCTGCAGGCTATTTGTATTAGATCAACGTGTGGATCTCAAGACTTCGTGACTCACAGTCCATTTTCCACACAAGGATGGCTGCATCATTGCTGTTCCATATCTCGGGACAGATTCCCCTGCAAATGCGAGCCCTGCAAGCTCACGATTCCGCACTGTCTATTGAGCGATGAGGACTACAAATGAAAGACAGATTCCTAGTCTCTTACCTGTTCTTTACTATCGGCGGGAGCTAAACAAGTATGAGTTAAGTAGATTATTTACATACAAAGACATCACCTGGGAGAATCAGTGCCAAGTGGTTTGAAATCTTGATCAAAATAGATGTAAATTTAAGAACATCTCCCTTTCCAAATGGATGGCAACAGTCTTTACGCCTTGTAGAAACATCAGCAACCGTAACCGGTATTCTTCGTCATGTACATACCTTTGTCCTGACCCACAATCACAGGATTCATCCTTCCGGACAATATTCTGAATTGGGTCCATTGTAAGAATCCGCTTGTACACTTTGATTTGTTGGGGTGTTAGAGGACAGAAAACAACCTCGTCAATCTTCTTCGGAAGCTGTGCAGTACCTGTATGTCACACAGCATAAGATCAAGAACGGGATTATTTACCTGGTGCTTAATGATGTCTTTGGTCCTAAAATACTTGTGAGAGGACTGAAAGCATAGGAAGTCGGAAATCTTACCTTCGTTTGAAGAAGTTTGGCAATAATTTATCTCTCACGATCTCTGCCACAGCCTACAGAACACCTGCATCGGTCCTTGTTTTTCCAAGAAATATACATATCGCAACGCACCAACGCTTTGGTCCTTTGGTCCTCTGTTGCGTCCGCCGATTGCCCAACAGTTAATGGATCGACGACAAACCCCTTCCATTGTTTCATTGACCCCAGCTTCCCGGGATTCGTCCAATCAAGGATTGTCCAAAGTTCATTGTATGAATTCTGGATCGCAGTCCCAGTCAGGCCGAATCGCTCAGTGCATGCAAATTGGTGGTATGCCCTGGTAATCTTGGACCGTGGATTTTTGATACGGTGAGCCTCGTCAATTATGATAACAGACCAGGGCAGTTGATCGAGTAAAGAGATATCCTTGCGCGCAAGGTCAAACGAAGTGACGACTGCGAATGCGAATAAACGTGAGCCTTTTTTTCAACCAAACTCAAATCTTATACTTACCTACATCTAGTCGGCCCATCTTGAAGTCCGCAAGGACCTCTTCCCGGGATGTCGGCGAGCCAATGTAAGCACCAACTTCAAAGTACCCCCACTGATAGCTTTCCTATTGAACATGGTTTTCCTCGTAAAACCAGACATACTTACTGTCTCAAATTCACGCTGCCAGTTAGGGACCACCGTGGATGGTGCGATAATTAAGCAAGTGGGCCACACCGCATTCGCGGGGGGCAGAGTCCGATGCCTTTTCCATTCTGCACCATCTTGAAGCTTTGAAACATGATTTCGTCTCCGATTCACATCTCTCCGATCACCGTGCTTCTTCATGATGGCAGAGAGAAATGATATGACCTGAATGGTCTTGCCTGTGATTCGGTAGCTGAGACATTATGCATCCCGATGTATGATATGCCGATACTTACCCTAGAATTAAAGCACGGAAAGCGCAATTTCTCAGAGGCGGCAGGAGGAACAAGAAGCAGAC
Organism: Boletales sp. KT-2023a; assembly: GCA_038090395.1. Taxonomy (NCBI): domain Eukaryota; kingdom Fungi; phylum Basidiomycota; class Agaricomycetes; order Boletales; species Boletales sp. KT-2023a. The sequence goes on from JBBPMP010000050.1 coordinate 25,567, forward strand.
ATACAAGACCCATATCATCACCGAGAAGTCCGCCACGTCCTTTTTCAAACAAATCCCAAAAAAATTGTACACCCTCACGCTGGTATTCTCTTAAATAAGTATTGATTGCGGCAGGTACCATAATACCCTTGCCACGATTCAGTACAAAGGGGCCAAGGTATTTCTGGTCGCCGCGAAGTGGGAGACCGGGGCGAGGATCAAGTGCCTGTTGAAGACCGATAAAACGCAAGGAAGACGAGAGGGTGCAAAGAGATACAGACGGGATTAGCAATTATGTCCTCTTCGTCCTCCGATTCCGTCTCGGAATCCGACGAGTTAGAAGCCAATTTGGCTGGGCAAAGTTCAGTTCCTAGGTTCAATAAAGCATGTGAGTGACATACTGGTATGGAGTGCGGCCTTCCTAATCTCATTCTCAGATTCAGATTCAGTCTCTGAATCATCTACATGAAGCTTAGGCCAAGGATTGAAGAAACAAATTATAACTGAAACATGCCATCTTCGGGAGGTATCTGCTTGCGTTTCGGCGGGGGCACGACTTGAGGAAAGGAGGGTGACTTGCGTTTCAATGTTTGTTCAACTAGTCCTGGTTCTGGTTCTGACTCCGTCTCAGAGTCATCCACGACTGGCGCGAAGCTGCTTGCTGTTTGCGTCGCCTCTTCTGCCCTACGCACCAGCACAAGTTTCTCTGTGTCGCCGTTTTCATTTGAGCTGGCTTCCGATAGTTCGTCATCGACCTCCGCGCTGCCTTCGTCCTCAGATGCAGAATGTAAATCAAAATCATCGCCTGAACGGGGTAACGTCACATATGGGCACGAAAGCCGCAAGATTATGCTTCCGTACCAAAGTATTGCAAGAGGGGATTTGTCTTTGGCTCTGCGGCGGGTCGGGATGCCTTCCCTGCACGATGTAAAGTGCTCAGATGGCAGCCATACGGACAATTTACTCACCTGAACTACTCGAGGGTCGGCTTCCACTTAAAGCATCGCTCCGTCTGGTCTGGGACTTGCGAGGGGGTGATGCATCGTACGATTTACGGCCTCGTTTCAACCCCTTCTTTGGCTCATAGACAAATGTCCCCGCATTAAATTCCGGATCGGAATCTGGCTCTGCAATGATTCAGAAGAACACGTCAAGCTATGCCCTCAGACGCGTACCAAGGGGCGCGGGAATCGAGTCAAGGATTCCTAGGCAAAAAATAAGCATCAGAACATGACCGTACCGATGAGAGAAGGACGTGAGCCCACTTTGTTGATATATGGACGGATTTACTTTCCCCTTTCCTGACATCGCGTTTACTGGCAAAGAGCCGCGTCAAAAGATGCACGTGAGGGTCACCAGTGTGACAGTGACACAAATCAGAATATATATTACGTCAGTATCTGTTCTTCGACCAAGGTGTATCATGATGATCATACAGGTTACAATCATTCTCGAGGTAGCATATACGGACCATGTGTGAAACCAGGTGTACGACGCAACGATGATGAGCAAACACATCAAAGCACGGAGGTTAAAAAAAAAAGAAGAGCGAGTTACGTCGAAGAGAAAATATACGGGTTAACAGGTCGGTAGGCACAGTGTCTCGCGGGGGCGGTAGTTATTGTACTAGGAACACTGGAGAGCAGGCAAATAGGATTACGTTGCAGCGAGAGAGTAAGGAGAGACCGAGTCTTGATATGTGCCAACACGTTATGTGGTTTCGACGCCTACTCATCATCCTCGTCAGCGGCTTCTTCACCGCCACTTTCCTTGGAGGCCTTTGTCTGCGGGATTCGAAAGCTAAGTGGAGGACGAGGGATAGGAGAAGCAGACTTACACTAGTAGCGGTCGCAGCTTTCTCCTCTTCCGCGCGTGCCTTGTCCTTGGCAGCCATTTCAATGTAAGGCTAAATGGGATATCAAAGCATGTGTAAAAAAGCGGAAAGATGCCTACCTTTTTTTCTTCGTCATCGAGTTCTTTCCACTTGGCACCGAGAAGTTTACCGACTTCACCTGGAAACAGAATTGAGGTAAATATCACACACAACAGGAACCCACTGACCAAACCCGGCATCCGGGTTCTCGGTCTTGATTCTTTCTCTCCAATCTTGGCTGAAGAACATGTAAGCGGAAAGAGCTCGCTTTGGGCCCCCCTTGCCCTTTGACTTGGTACCCTTGGAGGTTTTGGCTTCGGATTTCTCGGCGGCCTTGCGCTGTTGACGAGTGTCAGAGCAACGTACAAAAAACAGACGAAAGAATACATGAATAAACGTGAAAGGTAATATGTGGCTATATGCGGGTCGAAGAGACAAAATGTGAACAACCAACCTTGGGCTTTGCTTCCTTGGGCATCTAGAGCAGAAAAAATGAGTCAGTAAACGAATCAACACGTCGTGGACACGCGAAAAGATGTGCAAATGAAGTGGAGTGTTGTTGAACACGGAGCGCGTTGACGCGTCGGTGGCCAAACAAACACGGGAGCAGCGCGGAAGTGAGAGAGCACAACGGCGACGACGGGGACGAGGGGAAATAATGTTGGCCGCATCGCCAGGGATCAGGAAAGACGATGAAAGAATCGCACCTTTGTTATGTGCTACAGTGAGGTGTAGTAGGGGAGTGGTTGATTTAGGCGGGGTGGTCCGCACAGTACAGCTATAGGCAAGGTTGGCTGGGCGGTTTGGCGGGTGGGAGCCTCGTATAAGGGGACCACCTTGGAATTTTTCCAACCGTGGGAATTGAGCACGGACTCGCTGACATAAGCGCCGTTCAACATGCTGTCATTCCGGGCATCTCCGGCGCGTCGACGCGTTGCGCGGCATGTCGGCGGCATGCGTGCTGTACATCCCTCGGCCGGCGTCATCGGCCACCTCCCCGAATTAACCATTACTCACAGGGGGGTCTTCAAAGTCGATATTAACCAAGAGGCTACATGCGTAATTACGAGCAGTTGTACAGTACGGGTAGTTGGGTGTGCGAAAGCGACGGAAACGCTAGCCATCGGGTCCGAAATCAACGTCAGGCAAACACAACTGTCCCAAGCCCAGGTCAGGAAGTCGCGCCATTTTGACAAGCAGACTGAGGCCATGGTCGCCAGCACCTGTTCCTGGGCTGTTGAGGAGTTCCCAGGTGTGTTCGTCAATCTCTTCTGCCACTCGACCCCAGGTCGTCTTGATAGCACCTGGATGGTTGAAAGATGCCATAATGAAGCAGAGTGGTGAGCCTGTGGAGAAGGTCAATAAATGGTCGCATGAACGGGCGATCGCGTACATAAACCAGATATCTCCTGTTCACGTGTAAGATAAGGTAATCGGGTTTCGGGTAAGTATTTGGGAGTGTCATGGACTAGGTCCGGAAGGGCGTCACCCAAATTGTAGAGGCGTCGACAGGAAGGACAGACGCGACCCGTCGCGCGGCTCTTATTGTACCACAGGATCTGCATACATGTTGGTAGGGGTAAGCCAGTAAAGTAGACGAACACACTATGGCAGCCTCCTCCGGAAGGACAGTGTATAGCATTTGGAGGATCTCTTCTTGTGCAAATTCTGCACACAACGGATCATCCAAGGCGGGAGGCTGAGCAAAGAAAGACGAGAGAAAGGCGCGTGTATCGCGAACGCGGGGTCCGTTACCAGGATCGTATATGTTGGGGGTTGCAATAGAAACACCGTCATCAGATTGCGTAGGGGCATCGGAAAGAGATTCATGAAAAAGAGGATCGTCGTCGTGAGGACAATGAGGCGGATCCGGGAGACTCTGGACGGACACTTTCTTGTCTCGCTTGAGGTGTTGCTTCTTCTGAACCTTTCTTCTGTTGTTACATGGCCCGGGCATTATGGGGTGTTGGGATTGAACATGTCACGCGTGACTGGACGCGTGCGTGACACCATGGTTGTACATATTTGGTTTCGGATGTAAGTATAAGTCAAGAAACTGACTCGAAAGCAAATAATAATAATAACGCGAAAAAAAAAAACGCTGATAATCTATCTAGGACAAGATTTCAGGTCTGTTGCGATACACCACCGCGACCGTTCGCCATCTCTGGCGTTGTAACATAGTTGTACATTCTCAGTCACGCAACATGGCTAATACCATAGAACTCGCCCAGGCATGTCTCCTTCCCTTCCTCCCTCTCCATGCTCATTTGCGTTCAGACAGGGAAGCGTGATTACCTGAAATCTTTAGAAAAGAAATACCAGGCGCAATGGCAAGAGGATCGTTTGTTTGAGGTCTCTGCCCCGTCGCAGGACGACCTCCGTGGTCTATCTCCGGAACAGATCAAAGAAACATACCCAAAGTGGTTTGGAAACTTTCCCTACCCGTACATGAACGGATCCTTGCACCTTGGCCATGCCTTCACCATCTCAAAGGTTGAGTTTGCTGCCGGATACCAACGGATGCTCGGAAGGCGCGTCTTGTTCCCTCATGGTCTGCATGCGACCGGGATGCCAATCAAGGTTCGTATGTATTCCAATCATGCCCTTTCCATCATCCAATTTCCCATTTCTTCCATCAGGCAGCATCAGACAAGATCATTCGTGAGATGGAACTTTTCGGTGAAAACTTTGAGCGATACGATCCCGATGTCGAAGATGAGACCAAGGTGACTGCGAACGGGCCTGTTCCCAATGCACAGGTCGGGAAGGCAACAAAGGGAAAATTGGCTGCCAAATCCACTGGTCTCACCTACCAGTTTCAAATAGTGGAATCCATTGGTGTTCCTCGCGAGGAGGTCAAAAAGTTTGCCGATCCATACTATTGGCTGTCTTACTTTCCACCGATCTGCAAGGCGTGTAACACATCACAAGTACTCTTTACCTGCGTCTCATCTCACTTTAGGACGATAATAATGCCATGGGCAACCGAATAGACTGGCGTCGCTCTTTCCTGACCACCGATATCAACCCCTACTATGATTCCTTCGTTAGGTGGCAGATGAACAAATTGCATGAACTTGGTAAAATCAAATTTGGCGAACGATATACCATCTACAGCCCCAAAGATGGTCAACCGTGCATGGACCATGATCGATCCGAAGGAGAAGGTGTTGGCCCGCAGGAGTACGTTGCCATCAAAATGCAAGTTGTTGAGTGGAGTCCTGCTGCCAAGACACTTGTCGAGGGTAAAGTTGGAGGAAGAACGGTGTATCTGGTTCCTGCCACCCTGCGTCCGGAGACAATGTACGATTTGCTATGCTTGCATTTCCTATTTCGTTTCACTCACGTTACACGAACAGGTATGGCCAAACCAATTGCTTCGTCGGCACGTCCTTGAAATATGGCATTTTCGCCATCAATGACACTGACGCCTTTCTTATTTCACACCGAGCCGCGCGCAACATGGCTTTCCAAGGTCTTTCTCCTTCACGCGGCGAGGTTGCACAGCTATTGGAAATCGATGGTGCAAGCATTATTGGGACAAAAGTCAAAGCACCTTTTGGTGTTATCCCGGAAGTATATGTACTACCGATGGAGAGCGTTAAGGCAACCAAGGTATGTCGGTCTTTTTTTCGCTCTATATATACACGGGTGCTCAAATCGGTATGACAGGGAACTGGCGTTGTCACCTCGGTGCCCTCCGACTCCCCAGATGATTACACAACTACGGAAGACTTGCGTAAAAAGGCCCAGTACTACAAGGTGGATCCAAAGTGGCTGGATTTCACACCTGTCCCCGTAATCAAGACGGCAAAATACGGAGATCTGACCGCTGTCGAGGTTTGCAAGGAGCTGAAGATCCAATCACCCAAGGATGCCAAGGCACTCGCGGATGCAAAAGAGATTGCATACAAAGAGGGCTTCTACGGTGGTACCATGATCATCGGCGACTTTAAAGGGGAGTCGGTTCAAGAGGCCAAGCCAAAGGTTCGCGCGCAGCTGATAGAAAGCGGTTTGGCTGTCGCCTATGCTGAGCCTGAGAATTTGGTCGTATCGCGTAGCGCCGACGAATGTGTCGTTGCCCTAATGGATCAGTGGTACATTGACTTCGGTGAACCAACTTGGAGAGCGCGCACAGAAGGGTCGGTTTTTTTTCCCTCGTAGATAAATGATCCGTTGACCACTTTGCTTTTCTTCAGACTTCTGGCGAGAATGAACACGTGGACAGTGGAAACCCGGAATTTGTTCGAGTCCACCTTGGCTTGGCTGAACCAATGGGCGTGTGCACGCACGTATGGCTTGGGATCGAAAATGCCATGGGATCCTCAATTCATGGTCGAAAGTTTGAGTGATTCGACGATCTACATGGCTTACTACACTATTGCGCATCTACTCCATGGTGAGCATCACACCGCTTTGTCTGCCTGATGTGACTTCTCACCTAAGCGGAACAGGTGGTGACATCACCGGGCACACCGTCGGTTCTCTGGGCGTGACGGCCGAACAAATGACTGACGAGGCCTGGGAATACATCTTTTGTAGCGGTCCGTGGCCCAGCCCGGAGCCCTTCTCGAAACAGAAAGCCGACGCCATGAAGCACGAATTCAATTATTTTTATCCCTTCGACATACGCTCGTCAGGCAAGGATCTTGTACAAAATCACTTGACGTTCTCGTTGTACAACCACGTCGCCATTTTCCCGGAGGACAAGTGGCCTCTGAGCATCCGCACGAATGGCCATTTGATGATCAATGGACAGAAAATGTCCAAAAGCAAGGGGAACTCGTTGACACTCCGAGAGGGTATCGAAAAGTTTGGCGCGGACGCGATGCGGTTGACTTTGGCGGATGCTGGTGACGGTGTCGAGGACGCCAACTTTGACGAAAAGACGGCCAACGCCAATATTTTGCGTTTGCACACATTGCTGGGTTGGTGCGAAGTACGTGCTCGGCTTTTCGCACCTCCCATTCGCTGACGAGCACATCCAGGAGTCGTTGAAGAGCGAGGCCAAGCTGAGGGTAGGCCCGAAAAATTACCACGATCGCGTTTTCGAGGAGGAAATCATTGACCATATCAACATCACCAAGCAGCACTACGACACGTACGTTGCACCGTCGATTTCGATCCTGCCGCGACCTCATCTGTCACCACAGGACCTCCTTCAAGGATGCGCTCAAGTATGGTTTCTACGAGTTCCAAAACATCCGCGACTGGTACCGCGAGGTGACAGCCGACGTGGGCATGCACGTCGACCTCGTCAAGTACTGGATCCGTGCGTCTGTCTTGCTCATGACGCCAATCGCTCCACATGCGGCCGAACACGTCTGGCTCGCGTTCCTGCAAGAGCCGCAGTCAGTGCAGCTCGCACGGTGGCCCGATCCCGGACGCGCAGCCGACCGCACACTGATCGAAGCAGGTGCCTACTTGCGCGGCACGCTCAAGACGATCCGGGACGCGGAGACGACGCTGCTGAAGAAGTTGACCAAGGGTAAAAAAGGCAAGCCGGACGGGCCGTTGTTTGACCCCAAATCGCCCAAGAGTGTGCGGGTGTACGTGGCGACGCGATTCCCCGAGTGGCAGGAGACATGCGTGCAGGCGGTCAAGGAGGCATATTCGGAGGGGGTGGACAGGGTGGACGACGGACGCGTGCGGGCGATTCTGACCGAAAAGGACGTGATCAAGGATAAGCGCACGATGCCGTTTGTGCAGGCGTTCAAGGTAGGCGGTTGGTGTCTTTTCAGAAAGACGATAAACTGATCGCATGGCACAGAAACGCATGCAGGACATTGGAGCCAAGGCAGCTTTCAACCGAAGTCTGACGTTCTCCGAATCGGAGGTGCTCAACGAGTTCTTGCCATACCTGAAACGGTCGTTGAACCTGGTCGATGCCGAAGTATTGTTCGTCGACGAGGCGTTGCAGAGAAACGAACCAGGATTCACGCCATCGATCATTGAGACGTCGGAACCGGGCAGTCCCTCGTTCGAGTATCGCAATGTATAGAGGTTGCTATTTCGCACATTGGAGGTACATTTCATGTCGTATATAATATGGATTTGGTGGCGATTCGGCATGGACGCAGTGGGCCCATCCACGCGGATACAATTATCCACAAATTAATTTCTGTAGGGTGGGCTAATCGTCCACATCAGGAAGATCAAATCCTGCATCGTGTAACAGTGTCGCAAACTAGGAGGACCAAGCTGATGAGAATATGACAAGTTATGCATGCAAACGACATGCCTGGACTCGTGAGATGTACTGGATCTGTTGAAAGTCATATCCAGGCCTATCGCTCACATCGCCTAAGAATGATGAGAGAGATGTCCAGAAAAGTCCTAACAAAGCGCGCACCGCTGTTGTGATACATGGGATCGGCGACTAGATGACAAATTAATCTCAATCACCGCGACGAAGGCAAGACGACGTACTTGGTCCGGCGCGCTCAAAGACTTGGGTAGCAGCATATCCCTGTTCGTGGAAGGACTAGCTCGGACGGGCCTAGTTATCCTTCCATACGCGAAAGCCAAAGCACGAGACACACCTGATGATCACTGCAACAAGCAGCAGTGTGTCCAACCCTTAACTCTGGGCTGTATATCGCGGCGATCTTTGCGACGAGTTCCGCCACCTCTGGGGTACCGATGCTACGATACATGTGAGCGAAACGTTTTGCAGATGGAGGGGATAGCGGACGTCTTTGGGAGGCCGAGCTGCGGTGGTTCATGTGGGGCGTGGTAGGCGAGCATGTCGGCTTGTATCATCAAGGTCACGTTGGCATCGCGGGCACGCAGCTCACCTAGGTTGATTCGTCATGGAGACCTTGGGGCAACAAGGATGGGACGTACGTGCGTAAGCTTTGGAGCCCAGGAGACCCTGTTCTTCGCCGGCGAACGCGACGAGCTCGACGCTGGAGTGGAAAGAGAGACCAAGTTCATGAATGCGGCGGGCGATGGCGAGAAGGGAAATGGTGCCGGAGCCGTCGTCGTTGCCGCCGGGTGCCTAGGACAACGTGAGATGGATAGGACCAGCCAGAGATGGAGACTAGTACTGACGCGCGAGAAGCCAAAGGAGCCACGGGAGTCGTAGTGACCAGAGATCAACACGGTCGAATCTGGGTCAACGGTACCGGAGTACTTACTACCCGAGGTCAGGTGCGTCGTCGCACAGAGGGAAGAGGAGCGCACCAGACGACGTTGGGGGCAAAGCCCTGCAAGAAGGGCACGAGGGCGCAGGATGCGCCGGCCTGCTCAAACTGGGTCTTGAGCCACGCGGCAGCAACGCGAGATCCATCCGCAAAGGAGTGCCTGGAGTCAATCCCGGACGTGCCGTCCTCGTTGGTGAGGTAACGGATGTCGTTGCGGAGGCCATCGGTAGTGATGCCGTCGATGATGCTGGCGATGACGGGGTCGAATTCGAGGGAAGCGAGGAGCCGACGGATGTAGTTGACGGCGTGCTCGGGGACGGGGACGTAGGGGACAGGCTTGGCGGGGATCGGGGAGGGCTTCCAGTAGCGGGGGAGGACAGAGGAGAGCGAGTTGGCAGCGAGATCGTCTTTGACGGCAACGAGAGCAGCGCCGAGGCCGGGATCGTGGTAGAGCACGGAAAACTGCACGGTGGGTGCGAACAAGACGGTTTGGCTGTATTCAGCGAAGAAATCGAGCACCTGGACGTCGTACTCGGACGTGCGGAGAGCGTCGTCCATGGCAGACTCTTGAAGCCAGACGAGCTGCCCAGCATGGGCGGGCACGGGAACGACTCGGACACCATCGACGGAAGATGTGACCTGGAGAGCGCAGACGTCGCCGTCGCCGTCGGTGGGCCTGAAAATGGCGTGTTGCCCGTGGATGCCGTGAAAATTGGGAGCAAGACACGGCGGGACAGCGACGCTGACGTCGAGCGGAACGGCCAAGAGGGTACCAGTCATCGCAAGTTAGTGCTATGTGGTAGTACTACCGTAGTCTACTACCGTGCCTCCTACTTCTTGCTAGTCAAATCAGTCGACTCTATCCACCTCTTGGGAATTCCTCGCGATAAAAAAAACTCTGTCACCGTCTTGATATGCCGCCCTTGCACATGCACTTCCACACCGGACGCCTTGCCAGGAATAGGGGACACTGCCAACCCATCAATCGCAACCAAATCCGGTCCGAGTCGGACGTAGTGCGCACCAGATGTTGCACATGCACATATCCGTCTCAGTTCGTCTGCCATCTCGTCTCCCTCGAGGAAGAATGGCTCAAACCCGGTCACCAACGTACTCGCCTTTCTTCCCTGTCTGATCTTGACCACAATCGAAATCGGCTTCAACTGTCCCTTCCTGTCCACCGGCCGGTCAGTCTCAACTACGACCAGGAGACACAACTCACTTGACCACCGCATCCTTTCCCTCTCCCTGGATTTCGTACCAGCTCTGCATCTTCTCACACAGCCTCCGCACAACCTCTTCTCGCTTCAGAAACTCGACCTTATCCCCCGACTCCCCTTTTGTACACACCGTCGAGTGCAGCACCTCGTCAGACCCAACATTCACGTACGACCGATCTTGGGGATTCGTCAGCTGCCGTGTCCCCACATACTTGTTCACCGCTGACTTCAAATCCGAATAACTGTACAGCGCCGAGGTGCTGTCCCACGTCAGCAAAACACCCCCCCAGCTGAATACCACCTACTCGAATCCCCCTTCAGAGAAAAATTGCCCAGAGCCGCTCGCCGCATGCGGCTTCCACAACTCTTTCACCTCCATCTCACGCACCTTTGACCTTTCCTCTTCCTCTCTTTTCTCCCTCTTCTCTTCCTTGATTTGCACATCCCTGAGCGATGTGTACCGCTGATGTGCAACCACATCAGCATGCGTCCCACACACACTCATCACCAGCGGTTCTGGTTTGATATCTTTCAGCGTCAGAATCCCTTGCTTGTCCAGAACCTTGAAGAATGCGACGAGCGATTTGTGGCTCGAATGCTTGATGTCAATCGGTGGATATGGTGTCGGCGCTTCGCCAGTCAACTCCGATGACGACTTGCCGACGAATGCCGCCCGGAAAGGCAGGATGTACGACGAATAAAACGTGCTTGCTGGTATTGGAAAAGATACAAGTGGAAGTAACTTGACCGTCGTCGCGATGCCTTGCAGTACGGCGATACGCAACATGTCGGACACCTCTGCAAGCCTGTCAATCTGCACATCCTTTCCAGCCGACAGATCTCACCCTCCTTGCTGAACGCCGGCTTGCTCGGAGCGGAGCCAGAGATTTTGGCAACAGAAGTCGGTGCAAGCGATTCAACCGGAGGCAAGATATCGAGCGCGGCGCCACTCGTCCCGTCCCCCATGTCGTCGGCCCCGGATCTTTGTTTCTTCTCACCTACAGCCAGCTCCGATCTCTCGTCCTCGTCCTTGCATTCATCTTCCTTGAGCTCCATTTCGCCTGGAGGATCAGACTTGTTTCCTATGACGAACAGGTGGTCTTTCCAAGTGTGCAGCACGTGAACGGCCTTTCCCTTTCCACCTTCCTTCAACGTGTCCAAGTCCACTGCCAGCCGTCCGACTGCAAGTGGAGGTCCACACGTCGAGGTAGATCCGGCTGTGCGTTGTGTGACGCTGACCAGTTGTAGCGGCGATACAGTCCGGCTAGATACCTGAACAACTACACGGGTCAAACATCGTCGACAGCTATGACACGCTTACTTACCACCCGGGATCATGAGGTCAGCGCCCCCCACGAGAACGGGTATGACGGATGCTGGTGTGGTGATCCAAGGAAGGAGGTCATATTTCTTCCATAGAGTGTAGACTGGGATAGCGTTCAGTATGCCAGATGTCGTGTTAGGAATAAGTGATACCTGTAGGGATAAGATCGTCTGCATCCTTTCCAATGGTGAACCAGAGTGGGTCGCCTTCGAACGACAAATAGACAACCTGGGTTGTCCGCAATGAGTTGACTCGATTGTGAGGCGATGCGAGTGCTCACGCCAGGATCGTTGGTATACGTTGCGACCTTTTGGGACATGAGTCCGTCTGGTACGAGCATGTCACCAAGTTCAGGGGATAATCCATACGTCTGTATGACGCGCTGCCTGAGCTTTCGTCGGTCAGAGTTGCGTATGGGTGCTATAGATCGCCCAGTTGACGTGCTTATGTTCATGTTACAGGTTGCACGAACACATACCTGATGTTTTGATGTTGGACAATGGCTTCTTGAACATGGTAGCTACTGAGTAAGATAGAACCTTGCTAAAAAGGCAATACTGGGTGTCCCTTGCCACATGCCCCGAGCGACATCCAAACGCTTTTCGAGGACGCACCCGTCCTCGATAAAATCAGTGGCATCGGGCTCTGCAAAAAGCCACGACAATGATAGCTCGTCGGGCGTTCGAAACCCGATCTTCAACACCGAGCGGTTTGGCCAGCATATCCTCAAAAACCCTCAGATCGCGCAAACGTAGGCATATGTTTCTGCAGGGACCACTGCTTGATCACACTTTTTTTTTCGTACTAGAATCGTAGACAAGGCGCGTTACCGGCATCCATGATAATGTGGACGAGCTGATGCCTTTCCAGGCGAATCTCCGTCCCACGGACAAAGTCCTCGAAGTTGGCCCCGGTACCGGAAATCTGACGGTCCGCATCCTCGAAAAAGCAAAACATGTCACTGCCGTCGAGATGGACCCCCGCATGGCGGCAGAAGTCACCAAGCGTGTCCAAGGAAAGTATGTAGGCAGATTCTCTTTTTCCACTCGCTCCGACGTGCTCGCCCACCAGACCCGAACAACGAAAACTCGACATCATCGTCGGCGACTTTGTGAAGGCCGACCTGCCCTATTTCGATGTGTGCATATCCAACACGCCGTATCAGATCTCGTCGCCGCTCGTGTTTCGGCTGCTGTCTCACAGACCACTGTGCCGCGTCGCTATACTCATGTTTCAGCGCGAGTTTGCGCTTCGGTTGGTCGCGCAACCAGGGACAGAGCTATGGTCGAGACTGTCTGCAAACGTGCAGCTGTACTCCAAGGTGGACCTGATCATGCATGTCGGAAAGAACAACTTTCGACCGGCACCGTTGGTCGAGTCGTCCGTGGTGCGCATCGCACCGCTTGATCCGCCGCCGCCTGTCAAGTATGAAGAGTTTGACGGGCTCAATCGGATAGTGTTTTCACGGAGAAACAAGACGGTTCATGCGACATTTATGGCCAAGGGGGTTGTGGACATGCTGGAAAAGAACTGGCGGACGTGGTGTTCGTTGCATAACAAGGTGATCGTGTTGTGACGCGACGAGCATCGTCTTACTCGCGTTTAGACGATCGATGACAATGTTTGTATGAAGACGAGAGTGGAAGAGCTTTTGAACTCGACAGGGTACTCGGAACAAAGGGCTGCAAAAATGTCGATAGACGATCTACTCAAGTGAGCGTCTTTTTCACTGGTCGATGCAAATTTTTACAGTCCCAATAGATTGTTGTCTGCTTTCAATGAGGAGGGAATGCATTTTGCATAGTGGTAGTGGTGACCACGTGATATGTATAGTATAATCACGTGACTATTAGAAACGCGCCAAGATCGTGTGAATTTGATTTCGGTGTGTTGCTCCGAGAGATGGGTGTCGCTGGCTTGTGGGAGGTGACTTGAACAAAACCAAGTCGGGTTGTGTATTCGTTTGACGTGGCCTTGACAGGTTTTACGCCCTGCAGGGCAAGTTCGCTCCCTCACAGAGCTCGCTGTCGAAGACGGCTTCAACGCTAATCCAGACAATCACCGTGGGTTTCGTATCGGCGTCGACGCCTCCATCTGGTTCTTCCATGCGACTTATGGCAGGGAGGGCGAAAATCCAGAGCTCCGCACACTTTTCTTTCGTTGCTGTCGTCTACTTCACTTACCCTTGCTTCCTCTCTTTGTCTTCGATGGTCCGAATAGACCCGCGGTCAAACGTGGAAAGCGCGTCGGCGCAAACGCTCATTGGCTTACTCAGGGCATGAAGAACATCATCGATGCCTTTGGCTTCGAGTGGTGGGTCGCTCCGGGCGAGGCCGAGGCCGAACTTGCCTATCTCAACAGAATCGGCGTCATCGACGCCGTCCTCAGTGACGATGTTGACAACTTTCTCTTTGGTGCCACCATGGTCATTCGAAAGTGCGTCTTCTTCCCTTTTTTTGCCTTTTATTACATTGTCCGATCTTTGCAGCCCGAGCAACACCCTCTCGGGTAACCGTGCGCATCCTATCAAGAACGCACAAGGAAAGGAAGATGGTAACCATGTCGTCACATATACAGCAGACGCCATCCTCTCGGATTCCTCTGTTGCCCTTTCTCGTCCGGGCACTATTCTCATCGGTCTTCTCTCAGGCGGTGACTACGTCCCTGCCGGCCTACCTGGTTGTGGCCAGAAATTCGCAACTGGCCTCGCCCGCGCTGGCTTTGGAGATTCCCTCCTTAAAGCTATACATGAACTCAAGGGTGCTAGACTGGACGCATTCCTCGACCAGTGGCGGCAAAACGTCAGGAACGAGCTCAAGACGAACAAGGGTGGTCATTTGCCCTCAAAGAAACCGTCCCTCGCTGCTTCGCTTCCAGACAATTTCCCCGATCTACCCGTCCTCATGTCGTATGCTGTCCCCTTGACCTCTGAAAAGAGTAAGCGCAAGACCCGGCCTGGTGCGTGGAGAAACGATGCAGATCCAATGAAAATTGCTTCCCTATGCGAACTCTATTTTGAATGGGGGGTCAAAGATGTCATTGTACAGAGGTTCAGAACAGTGCTCTGGCCTGGCATTGTCTGCAGGGCCGTTCGAAGAGCCGTCGTGGATGAGGATCTACGTCGACGTCCTAAACTGAGCAGGACACATCGTTGTGATAGTGAGGAAGAAGAAGGAACTGCTTGCCATTCGTCTCCTACAAAGCAGATCTCTTCTACGCTTTCTTCCCTCGCACTTTCGTCTTCCTCGAAGGGGTCGTCTGCCACAAGTAATTCTGCGCACGATTTGTTTTCATCTGCTTTCACGCTATCTTCTCTCGTTCGGCTCACCTCACCTGCATCACCTGGCTCATCTCGGTCCTCGTCCCCATCCTATCCGTCTGCTTCCAGTTCGCATCCGCTCCTTCTGGAGGTCGTCTCCCAGCGCGAGCACGTTTCTACTGATTCTACTCTGGAATACCGTGTCCTCGTTGACCCTACCGCCCTGGTCGACCGCGCAGAGAGTGGTGTCAGAGGTCTCCGACCACCTCTTATTGGCGGGCTGTTCGGTATCGACCCCGAAGAAGATGACGATAGTGAGCAAGACGCTGAGAGCGGGAGCGACGACGGGATCGCGCGCCTCGAGACCGCCGCGGGCGCGGCGTCTAAGTCGGGCAAGAAGCCGCGTAAGGCAGGTAAGGAGGCCCCGACAACGCCACTGCGGTTGTGGTTGCCTGCATGTATGGTGCGCGCGGCTGCGCCTGCGCTTGTGGAGGCCTATGAAGACAAGGTGCGAGTGCGTGAGGCAAAGAAGGCGAAGCGTGGGACAAAGACAAAGACAGGGCAGGGGGGACGAGAGAAGGGGGAGAAGACGCAGAAGAAGACTGGGAAGGATGTTATGGCAGAGGAGGTCGAGGTCGCTGCACTCAGACCAAGTGTGACCAAAGTTACGGTGTCGAGAGCAAAGTCCAGGGCTGGAAGGGTTGGTGGAGGGAGGAGGAAGCCGAAGCAGGCGTCAGAGGCACAGGACGATGCATATGAGTGCATCGACCTCAGTGCT
This sequence comes from Boletales sp. KT-2023a, assembly GCA_038090395.1. Lineage (NCBI taxonomy): Eukaryota > Fungi > Basidiomycota > Agaricomycetes > Boletales > Boletales sp. KT-2023a. Next base: position 41,148 of record JBBPMP010000050.1, read on the forward strand.
GGAGAAAATCTGTGTTCATCAGACGGAGAGAGTGGCAAGGAGGTTACAGTTGGCGAAACAAAGGCAAGGTTAAAGATAACCAAGGCGAGAGCAAGGGCGGACGTGAAGATCAGTAAGGCGGCGACAACTAGCACGATGAAGAAGTTCTATCAAACCAAGAAACCGTCTGCTAGCACTATCAAGTCGAAACCTACCACTTCTCGGCCCCCTGCTAAGTCATCTTCCCTGAACCCTGCGACTTGGGAGAGGGCAAATAAAAATGGGATCGAGGAATCTACGGACGTGGATGTTCCACATTCTTTATCGAAATCATCACGTCCACTCGATGTCCTCCGTGCTAAATCCAAGTCTAGCACAGTCCCTTCCAAGCCGACTTCTGCCGTCAAATCGAAATCCGACCAAAGTTATGAGAAAAATGGATCATCTTCTAGTTCTCCACCATGTAGATCCAAACCCGCACTCCGTCGACCAACTCAGCTAGCCGTGCAGACAAGGAGGAAGCCCCTTTTTGTCGACGTTTCAGATACGGACTCGGGGATTGAAGTGAGCGAAGTTCGAGGTCCGTTTTCTGGGATGGTGGCTTCTGCCGCCCTGCGGGAGCAAGTGGCCGTTGATGTGGTCAGTCTATACCTTGATTTAAGTTCCATTGACTGATTGATGGACAGAAAATAAGCGGTGACGCTTGTATATCGATGTCGACTTTGGTATCTCAAAAGGCCCCATCCAGAGTGGTGAATGGAGTGATTGATCTCACAGCAAATCGAAACGCATCGACATCCACAATTCCAGCACCGGGAGTAAACATAGGGACAATTGACCCTACGTCAATTGCACGGTCATCGTCGAAACTGGGTCACACCCTTGGCCCCTCAATTTTTGAGAGCGAAGCAGAGGAAACAAGTGAAGATGGACTACCGACCATTCATCGTGACGCTACCAAGCCGATGAAAGCCACTTCGGCAACCACGACATCGCGTCCTGCCCCTCGGCCTTTTCCAATGCAATTCGCATCCGAATCACCCGTATCACCATGCTCATCGAGGTATCAAAAAGGAGGCAATAGGCAAAATGGCGATGACAGCGGCGATGAGATCATAATCGTAGACGTGTTTACTACCCCACGTGCGCCTTCACCGCCGCGTTCTCCGACACCGAGCCCCTCGCCTGTCAAACACCAGCTCGTTCGTGTTTCACCTGCCGCGCCCTCACTAAGTCCCACCCACGCCACTGAACCAGTCAAACAGACAAAACCACGCAGGCGTGTGTCACTCGATCGGGATGTACACGCATCCGGGAGCGAGCGCGGCGGTACGCCCAAGTCGCCACGTAAGTCGGCGGCGCATTCATCACCGCGGCACGGTTCCTGCGTACGTGGACGTCCATCGTCTCCGACACCGCCGGTAATGCCAACGACGAATTCTTCTTGCGGCGCCATGTTGGGGACCGACGCGGAGGGCAACGGAGCGTCCCACAGTCATGTGCGGGAGGGAGGGGATTCCAGATCTGCGTGTGTGAATCACGGGTACATGGGGCGGAAACCGAGGGTGAGCGAGGGTTCTACGATTTACATCACCAGCGGGTCCGAGGACGAAGGCGAGGTGGAGCTCATGGATGGCAGTCGAGGGGGTAGGGTGGCGCAAGTGAGCGTGAGCGGGGACAGGGACTTGGACCAGGATGGATGGACGGATGGGGATGTGGGTGGATGGGCGAACACAGGCATGATATTGTCTGCGCCGCCATCTCCGCGCATCATACAATACTATGACTCCTATACTTGACTGGAATAATACAAAATCATATCTACCGTGTATGACTGATATCAAAATTGCCTACTGGTTTCATGGCAAAACCTTTCTGAAAGTCTGAAGGTGTGAGGACATGGCCAGTGCTGGATGACCAACGGTCAACAAAGCTCAATTCAGGTCTGCATAATAATTTGTATTGAGCATTGATGATAATTAAAATGGCTCGAGCAACGTGTCAAAGTTAATTCTCGATCGATCTCTTGAATTATTTTACGGGAGCGCTTGCGGAATAAATGATTCGTTCCATTCAATGGTGATATTATCAGTGCAATACCTGACCTGAAGGACACTACTATAGTACAAACAACAGAAACGAACGTGACAGTATGGCGTTGATCGAAACGTGAGGTCGTAAAGACAAAACCTAAGATAACAGACAGGTAGTAATTGTCAAGTGCGATGTAGCATGGATACAAAGTGAAGAAATGGAGAATGAGTGTTGTGTGGGTGCGAATCCTTCGACATCATGACGCAACATGCCGATGAGAGAAGGGAGAAAGAAAATCCGAATGAATGACGGTAGAGATGAATGAAGATAAAAAATCGCAACGTACGGGCATGAACCCGCTTTTTTCTCGTCCACGGAGCTATTTGCTGCTCAGTACGCCACCGTGAAATTTCTTGATCCTTCCTGCCCGATGATCTCTTCCCCTCCCTCTCTACTTCTGCCAATACCACCCCCTAAGGAATCCTCCATGTTCTTCATGAACCTTTTCACCACCTGCAACCTTTGTCTCCAATTGGTGATGACTTCCACTTCCATTTCATCTCGCTCCGTCTTCTCGAACACGTTTGCAAACCAGTCTCCCAGTAGCGTGAGTTGCCTAACCAGAAGTGGAAGTTTCTCTGCGCTTATGAGCTTGAAACACCCGATTGGCGTAAAGTCTTTCATCCCCCTCGCTCGTTGAACTGTGACCTTAAAGTATTCGTTCTCAGCTTCGTGCGGCGGTGTGGTCGTACCCACTCCCACCCCGGAGGGAGTAAGGAGCGGCGAGTGCAATGGAGAAAGCTTGACGTCCACCGGAAGAGCAGCAGGTATGTCCCTGAAAGTTGAAAACGCTGCTATGGCTCCCAACGAATGCGGTTCGATTACGATGTTCAAGAACTGGAACTGCGTCGCGAGTGTGTCAAACTTGTATGGCCTGCCCCCGTCGTTCCACACGATCCTGACATAGTCATTGCCGATGTGCCTCTTCTTGTTCACGCAATACTCGTCGTCAGGTGCGTTGGGCATCATTGTCGCCGTATGGAAGAGGACTTGGCCAATATCGTCCCACCATGCATAAGCATATTCTCCGTCCTCGTCAGGATTCAGACCGCCAGCGTACACGTCGACCTGTCCGCGGAGGTTAATGAGACGTCCAATTCCTTCAAGGAAACGGGTATAAGCGGGCGAGCCGTAGGTATTTCGGAGGATCTCAAGCTCATGGGTTTGACCGGGGGCGACATACATAATACCGACTTTGTGTGTGTCGATGACTGGTGTACGGTCGAGGTTTCGGAAGAGTGCGGGAAGGGCAGATTCATCGAGGATTCGACGATGTGTCGAGGCGCTAGGGTAAGAGGAGAATTGGAGTGGCAGGAACGAGGGGTCTACCATGACTTGTTTGCGACGCTGAGAAGGGGCGGTTTTACTCCAGACGTAACCTGTAATAGGGTCCGGGGCTGGAAGGGAAGGGCCACCGAGGGTCGGGGTAAGTTCTCGGATGTCCTGCCCGTAAAGATGTTAGAGTTTGTGATAAGATCAAATAAAAACACCTTACGTCAATACCACTGACCAATTGTTCCGTTTCCTCTAAAGGATCAGGTCTCGCTGCTTTAGCCTCCTCCCTCTCCATGAGCAGGCCTGCAGACAAGGATACCGTGTCCGGCTCGACCTCCCCAGGCCCAACGAGTGGCACGTTTTCCAACCTGCAGATAAACTTTGTGAATCCGGAGGGACGTCGCGAAACGACCTCGATCCATCCCAATCTTGCCAACGCACGGATGGTGACAATTGCATTGCCCATCAGCCATGATTTTTCGCTGATCGCCGCCTCAGGTGACGTGTGGTTTGCGGTGTGAGGACTCATAACGATCTCACTGAGTATCGAGTTGGCAGGACGAGGGTCGGCACTAGCATAGGTGTATCGAGCCAGCCAGTCAAAGCACACCTCTGTCGGTTCATCAACCTCGGATTTTTCTTCGTTGGCAAGTAGCAGTTGCCTCGTGATGTATGGAATGTGCCGCGGGCGATCGGGAAGCCTTACAGCCAAAAACCAAACATAAACCACATAGAAAGAGATCATTCGCACATACTGCGACATCGCCCATGAGATAACAGGCGTTGCCCCAAGACGGTTGTGATGTTGGAGGTATTGCAAAGCAACACCAAATACCATCTTGAAGTCGTCTTCGCGTAGGTTGGCATGTAGTTCGGGGATGGAGCCAATGATGGCAAGGAAACTGAGAATATGGACAGCCATATCAGGGTTGGACATAATTTGCGAGAGTTTTTCGAGAAGAGGAGGAAGGCCACGTTTGAGGGAGGACATTAGTTCGTAGGCCGTGAGCGTGAGCGCGCGGAGGCAGCAGATGATGGTCGACGGTTGTCCATTCAGTCCTTCCCTGAGAACGTCCACAAGAGCATGTCGCAGCGGCAATTCGAAACAACGTCGGTAACCTATCAGGACCGAAAGCGTGTGGTACGCAAGGCCGTGCGCATCCCGCGCTTTAAGACCTGCAGGCCATCGCTCTATGGAAGACCCCAGATCCCCAACGGTGACCCCGGAGCAAATCGCTGTAAGCAACTTGGCAATCAACAAGCGGCATTTCGGTCCGCAAAAAAGGTGTTTGTTGGATAGTTGCACTGGAAGATGACATAAGACATAGGAGAGAATGTCCCAGTTTTTCTCTTTTTCGAGTATCTCCAGTATACCCAAGAGGTACATGTTGATAGGTATAACACGAGAGGACTCCTGTGCCGGGTCATAAGACAAGATTCCTTCACTAGACGTATCTGCATCGATCCCGATAAACGGAAGTGTTTCTGGGACAGACCAAAGGGTCTCTTTCCATTTTGTAGCGATCAAAGTGGACTGAGGAGGTGAAATCGGTAGTGGGGCTCTTGAGCGACTTCTGCTTGAAATGGACTGTGAGGGTCTGATGCCTCGTCCGCGGGAAGTCCTCCTGCCATCGCGCTCCTGTACACCTTTTGACCGACGGGGAAACTCTTCTTGAATCGCGTCAGTAGATTGGCCACGTTCATCTTGATCCGCTGATTCGGAACTACGTCCAATCAGAGAAGCAAGGTTAGCACTAAGTCCTTCCGGGTCGTAGTGTGCTTCGACGAAATACAGGCGGTGATCTCGATCAGCTCGGAGACGCATCAGGAATTGCAAAGCCAGTATTCGCGCCCGTGGACATTTTGCATCAATCACCATCTGTACGATAGTGTGGTATACGCCCATGGCAAAGTCGATATTCTCTTGCACTAATGAGTAGGGTGTGAACGTAAGTTGGCTGAAAATCGAAACCAGAGAGACCACTGCAAGAGATGCCCGGGTAAATGTTGGCTCTGGAGATGGCGAGGAAACAAGGGGCGGTGGGGGAGGATTATCGGGCTGCTCTTGAGAGTGTGACGACTGTGAACGTGAACCCGCAAGTGTTGACAGTAAGGACATTACAGACGGCAGTCCCGAATCCCGGACAGAGCTACTGCGGTACTCCGATTGTCTTCGTGAGAGTACAGGGGATGCCACGTTTGGCGTACCTCCCGACAACGATACAAACGGACTGGGAGACAGCGCTTCAGCCGTGTTTACGGAAGCGGTGTCGTCGTCATCCTCTAGGGCACCGTCCAGAGCCACTTTTTTGAGTAATTCGATCATCTCCCCAGTCGATGTGTACGGAGAGGGACCGGCGGAAGAGTCAGAAGGTGTTCGTTGGTTGACCGTCCGCAACACAACCTCATCAGCAAGAATCCTACCCATGACGATGTTAGCAGAAGTATCCAAACTGTCGTTCGCATCTCTCTGACAAAACTTGAACACCAACTCTGCCAAATCCATCCTATAGCTGTGCATGTCCTTCAAGGAGTCGTAAATTGCCTCAAGTGCTTTCATGACTTCGACTCGTGTGAAAGGGCGTGTAGGACCAAATATAGTGGTGTTTGACAGTATGCTTTCCCAGTTTCGCAGCCAATCAGGTGAGGCTGGGGATAAGTCATGTTGTTCAAACATAACTGCAGGGAGTTTGGCGGTGTCCGCGTCAGTCAGATGGTCAGCGATGAACAAAAGGGTGGTAGAGAGCGACGGATTGATATACATGGAGTGATCGCGCGCCAGGAGAGAAGTCAACGTTCGCAAAAACGGTGTCGGGGCATCACTAGGCTGCAACAATGGAATGATCATGGGTGTATCATCTGGATTTCTACAAAATCCAGAATCAGTATCCAACACCACCACCACAAGGAAACATACTTGAGGGGACAAATGTGTGTTACCAGATGGCGCAGGGTCTCACCAGCAATACTGGCTTCCTCTTCGTCCATGTCAACGCCGTCTTCCCGTTCGTCAAATTCTTGAAAGATGTCCTTCAAAGTACCTGCGGCTTCGTCCAGTATGCGATCCCTCTCGATACGAACAGCTTCATCAAATTCTCCGCTAGTTTGCTTTGCCCAAGCCTCCATAGATTTGCACAACATACGCCCGAGTTTCAACAGATCCCAACCTGACAGGTCATCCTTAGACCACGCACGCTCCATTAAATCTTTCTCAAGATCCATATGACTCGGTGCCCCGGAAGACGCGTATGTGATGGTGCTCAATCTCCCAATATACGCTCTTGCCATCTTGCTGCAAAGTGCCTGGCGGATATCAAAGCGCAATGTCCGATGAGCTCCAAAGGAAGTCGAAAGACTGCGAGAGTCCAATATTTGATCGGCAGGTGATAAGTGGTGTTTGAGTATCGTCATACACGATGCACCATAGGGCCCTGAAAACAGGGAATGAAGCATCCTTCGTACCCGTTCCTCGAGACCCACAGGACCACGTGAACGGCCGGTCATCACGGACAAGCGAGGCAACGGAGAAGCAAAGAATGCCTGAGCTCGGAACAGAAGAGGAAGGATAAGAGTGAGTATATTTGGAGCCAAGGACTTGAGCTGGGAATGGAGATGATCAAGATAGATAGTTGTCATCAGTTCTGTAGGATGTCGAGAAGGATGGACTGCGGAGGGCGGGATAGAACGAAGGGATACCGAAGAGGAATGCCTCTTGTGCCCATCAGACGTCGCTCTCATGGAAGCAGGCTGTTCGCTTGACCCGGTTGGAGTGTGAGTAGAGTCGGGAGTGGAAATGGCGGGCGGCAGATCCAGTGTTTTAGAAACTAAAGATGCGTAGAATTGAAGAACACTAGCGAGGTCACCCTCGGATATGCGGGCAACAGTCTCAGGATGTTCGAGGATGGATGACACAAAGGCGGCGAGAAGCTCGATGCTTCGCTCGCGATCAGCAGCATCGGAGGAGTCGCAGGGGATGTATGCTTCAAATGCGCCATCCATCCAGCTTTTAAGGAAGTTTAACAGAGGCATCTCGATACCAAAGGCTTCGCTTCCCCCTTTGGTAAGAGCGCGGAGAGCACGCAGACGAGAGTCGCTAATCTCTGGAGACCATGACGTATGCAAAAGGAGAGAGCAATGTGCAAGCCTATCTGAAGTCGTGACGCTGCCTTCATATCTCTCCCAATACGAGGCCATGATGTCATAGCCTGCACATTGTAACTGTGAGGGTGAATCAGCGGTGCAAAGGGATCCCAGGAGAGGGTTCAGCACAGCTGCCTTTGGAAGTGGCGAATGGGTAGTGATGACGGCCGCCAATGCCCGTGCATGGCCCAGACTTGGGACAGAAGGCGGAGATAGGGCTTCCACCAGGGCATCAAAAGCGAGTGCCTGGGGTTGAAGCTGGAGTTGAGGGGCAGGGGTAGACGCGGTCTCCAACCTGGGCCTGCGCCACCCAGCAGCCGTGAAGAAGGTAGTGGTATTCGACCTCTGCCTGTTCTTTGGGCTGACATCTACGTCCGTCTGGGGACGGGCCATGTAACCGGTGCTAGGGTCTGAGTTCCTGCCGAGCGTTGTGGGCATCAGACACCTCGAATGCTGGCTAGAACGGCAAACTTACCAGGACGTGTGCGATGCACACGATGTCAGAGAAAGAGAGGGGGAAAGCTTTTTTGTCGTTAATGGTCGTGCAGAGATCGTGTGGAGAGATGGCAAGCCGAGCTGCCCAAGTCGGTAGTTCACTACAAAGTTCGCCTTTACGTTTTCCCGTTTAACTTTCACAAATGCCATGACCCCAAACACTGCCTAATGTTGTCTACGATGATACACGACAACTTCACCCCTCGAACGAGCGCACGCCGTCTTCCCGCGATGCAGATCTACAGACGATCGAGCATGAATACGGAAGTGGACGTCTGCGAAGACGAGTTGTCCGTAAGGTTAACCCCGTTCGGGTCATCTTGGAGAATAAGTTGATGACCTACCGAATTACCCCCGCCGTGAACTTGGGCTCGACGTCAATCTCTCTCCCCTCTCCGTCCTTGTTCTTTTCGATACGAAACACCGTCAGAATGCTCACTATTCCCATCCATAACACGGAATCTGCCACCCATTTGCCTGGACAGTGTCTTCGTCCAAAGCCAAAAGCCACGCGCGAAGCGAGCGGGTCGCTATCTATGACACTCCCATCTTCACTGAGATGCCGCTCGGGGTTAAAAACGTATGGCTCAGGGTATTCGCTCTCTTCGTGATGAATTTCCCTTCCAGCACCCCATAATCAGTCCAGGAGGGCTGGCGTGTACCGATGTATTACTCACCAAACATTGGGCAGGATCATTGTACCTACGACTCGTCAAGACAGAACAACACAGATCAAGGTTTGTACCACACCTTTCGGAATGAAGTAGCCCTCAAAGACATCATCACTGCAGGTCATGTGGGGCAATGCTAATAATTCACTATCAGTGCTCCGAGAGGCTGCATTGCTCATCCACGAACCTAATGGTGCAACACTATGCCATCTCATCGTTTCCCGTAGAACGGCTTCAACATACGGCAACGATGTTCGATGACTGAAATCTGGGAATGCATTGGTGGCCAACACTGAATCGATCTCCGCTTGTGCACGACGTTGCGCTTCAGGATAAAGCATCATCGCCATCAGGAACGCTAGCAGCGTCGCTGCACTCTATCATCTTGCTCCTTAACTTTCATGATGACAAGCAGTTGCAGCGCGAGGCTCACCGTATCATACCCTGCTTTGATAACCAGATCGGCCGACAGCTAAACCGAAAACGTGGAAGATGTACATACCGATATAGACAGTCGCGGCACATTCCTTGATCACACTTTCCTGCAATGCACGTTCTTCCACTCCATCCAGCTTGTCCAACAGATCCGAAACCATAGATTTCGAAAAAACGCCAACCTCCTGACTGATGGTGTCATTCATATATCAGAAGGATGACAGTTTATCGTCCGCACCATGCTGTTCCTAACATATTCAAACGGGCCATCCAAAGATCTCAGGGACAGCTCCTGAGACCTCAGCGCGTCTCTCTTAAATGCTGCCCCGGGAAACCACGCCGGAATTCTCGCCACTGCACCATCACACATCAGTTATCAAACAACCACGGGTTCGGACTCTAAAACACCACCAGTAAGGTACTCACGGATAGGAAAAGTCGCAAGTAATGCATTTCGCTCAGGAGGCAACCCATCGTTTAACAATTTGACGAACTCCGCGAGCGACCTCACGAGCGGTGCATCCAAGGAGTCTGTCTCATATCCATAGGTAAATGCCATCGTAATGGAGATGATGTATCTGGATGGAGTCGGCAGCGCTCTTGAGCACGGGCTACAACTTACAGTTGAATATGATTTTCGAAGTTCTCCGGTGAATCAAGGAGACTTTGGGCAAGCTTTGCAGCCTTGGCCCGATAGAGCCTTCGATATAATTTCACCGTCTCCATCCTCATCGCTTGGTGGAAGGTTTTCCGATGTGTCCGCCATTTCGGACCATAAGGGAGAAACGCCGTTGTAAAATCAACACCAAAACTATGAACGAAAATTATCAATGCCCCAGCACAAAAGAATATGGACTCCAAACGTGCAGTTTGCTGACGCATGTGGACGGACGTTCAGAGTACGTGGATGATCTTTGCTCGAGCAACTGTTTCGCGACTCGGCTCGAATTAATGATGACGGTATCCTGGCCTAGCAACCGACAATACACGATAGGACCTGTCAATCATTGGAGCTAAATGTTGGATTAATGGAGCGCAGTCGCGAAGCCCCCGGCGTACCGTATTTCTTTCGCCATGTACTGTATGTGAGCCACGGTTGTTCTGCATTGATTTCGAGTATGTTTCCAATAAATGGGAGGGGCCGCGGACCCGGGGGTAGCGGTCGCCCGTTTCGCGACCGCGATGTGGGGCGACAACAAAACATGCAGCCGAGCATAACCAAAGTGATCACGGAAATAGTAGTACAGAGGGAAGCCGAAGAAAACATCTTAGTTGAACTCACAACTTTTCACGCTCTCTCTGCTTTATACGGCCCAGTCCAGGGCTGGCGGAGAAACGGAGTCATGCCCCCTGTTCTAGTCTAATCGAAAACTAGGCAACACACGCTATCCCACGCGGGAAAGGAAAATTACACGTTCAGAACCATCGAAACTTCTGAAACGCACCACGTAAGTGACGACGTTGATCGAGTCGTCGAGTCCGCTATGCAAAAAGTCACGTTAGGTCAGCCCGGGTCGTCCAAACTCTCTAGAAGGCCCTTCGCCGCGGTGTCTCTTGTCTGAGATTTGGGCTTTTTGAGATTGTAAATTATGCTCTGTCCTTCCATTACCTTGGCGCCTTCCTGGGAAGCCTTCTGAATCAAGCATCATAGTCTCTATCTTTAGAGCGCCGGAAGCCGAGAACACCAAATCGAACTAGACATTACAACCTCAAAGAAACAGGGAAAGAGGCACACAAAGAGCTGGTGTTTGTGGTGATGATGATTAAGGTCCGTTGCAACAAAGTATGAAGGATTGAAAAGAAAAAGAAACGTAGAATAGAGGGTGGGAAGCTGATAGGAGTCCTTGTCGTCGTCCTTGACGTGGTTCATCGAGTCACAGCCGCAGATACAGAGTGGCGCTTTGGATTATGGTTGTTCCGTCCCTTCAACAACGGCGATGGCGATGGTACGCCGTGTCCTTGTTGCTGTGCAGATCTCATAAGACGGACACCGCAATCCCGAGGAGCTACTTCTCCACATTTGACGTGTGCTCTGGCAATGGAAGACATAAAAATGCGAGGGAACGGCCGTCAGATATGGTTCTTGTGCTTCCACGTGCAATTAACCACTCACCGAAGTCCGCAGTCGTCACACTCTAGGACAGGCTTCCATCCGATTCTCCTTGTACAGATATCACACTTCTGGACCAATAGGGCACTCGAAAAAAACAATTCGAAAGGGTTCCAGCCCCCATCAAGATGTTTAGCAGGAGAAGTGGATCCAGAACGTTTCGCGCCTGGCCGGATTAATGTAAATCTGTGTAACATGGTGATAGACTGGATGGAGGAATGTCCCTTGATTGCACGGGTGGTCGATGGAACAGATGATTGAGCGGTACGGTATGTTTGTGCCGAAAGTATCGAATCAGAGGTAGTGGGTGTTACGCTGTCATCTGTGGAAGACGTCGCTCCCGGAGTGATAGGGTCCGATGTAGCATTTGGATCTGGATAAGGTCGGATCGTGAGAATTGAAGATAAGGATGATGGGACGGGCTCAGTGGCGTTGCCCGCATATCCGCGAACAACGGTAGTGCTATAGTCCGAGTACGTGCTAGATGTGGTGCTGAGAAGGGGAGAAGTGATGTTCTCACTGGTTCCTTGAAGAGGTACAACAGGATCAGGGTATGTATGTAACACGGGTTAAATTACCCACCGTTGGTCGCTCCATCATTACTCCAATTGCTATTGAGGTGGATGCTAATATTAAGACCTTCCACAGCGATTGCGAGCTCTTCATCACTGTCTTCTTCTCCGCTGGATAAGGCTGCTAAAACGTCCTCTGCCACAGCCGGTGTTGAATGTCTAATGTCTTTCCCGATTCCAATTCCAAAACTAGGAATGCGAGGCACTGTGGGCCGCTTCCCGCCCGTCATAAATTTGACGCTACCCAGGTGAAGATCTTCAGTTTCTGGGCGGGCTAAAACCTCTGCCTCTATCTCCTGTAAACGATCGAGGATGGGACGTGTGGTGGGACGTGCTGTAGGATCCTCGGCCAGACAGTCGAGGCAAAGGGAAAGGAATGCAGACGGGCATCCGGGATTTACTAATCTATGTACCTCCTCCGCATCTATCCCAAATGTTGGACCGGTGCGTTTGAAATGACGGTCATCAGCGAGTCGCCGAGACGCTATTTCGCAGAAAATAATGCCAAGAGAAAATATATCGGTTTGGAGGTCAAACTCATGACCAAGAAGAATTTCAGGGGACATGTACGAATCTGTGCCGCAGAATGTGAGTCTCTTGCTCTCTTCCTCATTCCTTGCTGCGATTCGAGCGAAACCAAAATCAGTAATCTTGAGACGACCATTGGCGGTGACAAGTAAATTTTCTCCCTTCAAATCACGATGTATGCATTTACGCGCGTGAAGATAGGCGAGGGCACGGGCAATGTCCGTTGCAAAGGATATACGAAGACGCCACGGAAAAGGCTTGTTCTTGTCAAAGATATACTGTCGAAGGTTGCCTATATTATGGGTCAATTAAGATTCTTCGACTGTATGCGCCTGACCGTTCTCAATATATTCGGAAATGATGAACATTCGACTATCGGGTGGTGGTGCTCGGGAAAGGCCAAGGTACAAGACGACATTTGGGTGGCGTGCTTCCCTGGAAGAGATATGAGTTGGTGCGGAGCTAGTGACGGGTTGTGGCTACTTCATGAGACGCCATTCCCGTTCGAAGTACTTGGCGACGTCATAGCTACTCGAAGGAAGGACCTCCTTGATGGCGACGTCGATCCCTAGGTAAGAACCTACGCTGCCCGTGAGCAGGAAAATATGATACAAGGGGAGGGGACAAACCCTTGTAGACATTACCGAATGAGCCGGATCCCAATTTCTTCCAGTCCCCCTTGATATCCTGGAGCGAGGGCGTGAAGAATAACAGGAGATAGGTTAATATTTTAGTGCATACCTCGAAAGGAATAACATCAAACGCTTCGGACATTTGATCTGTCTCGCGGGCGGGCGGGCCAGTAGCTAGAAGCCTGGACGAGGGATGCGCAACCTTCTGGCTCAGATGAGATAGCACGTGACGTGATCAAATTATCTTATCTACCAAAAGTGTCACATGACTGTAGCAATAGTGGACGGCAAGGTTCACCGTACCCTGAGCCCTCTTGCCGACCACCTCTGCCCGCCTGCAGCTCGACTCGCTTCGCCTTGCTCTTCTCCCGATCGCCCCGACCGCCTCTGTCACCTGTCGCCTGCCTTGCCATCTCGCCGTATCTCACCCAATGATGACAACAACGGCGTGACAACCGTGATGCCGCGGTGCATCACGTCGCTGTCGTCGCTACCGACGCCGCCGCCGCCTCGCCCTCTTGCCCTTACCGCGACAGGAAGTCGGCGACAAACCCGGAGGGCGGGCCCGGGTACAGGTACGAGTATGTTGCCCATCACTGGCATCATTGTGATGACCCGTCATGTGGTAAATGGTGTGCTAGTCAAGCAAGTTTGTGGTTGCGTCTACGGTTTACTATGTAATATACCTCCGTCGAATCTTCTATCTTTCTTGAAGAAGCTTTCTACCAAGAAATACGGCACCAATGGTATATTGTGCACTGCCATGCGAACGGATCCAAATTCGAGGGATACGTGCTCGCAAAATGAACACAAATTCCTAGCATCACTGACTTTCAAAGTCCTCCGCATGCAGTTGCACGTAATTTAAGAACCCCGTTTTGCTGGTAACCAGTTTCGCTGCGAGTCAGCATACCCGAGGATCTAACACGAATGATATGACACTCACCATCCGATTTTATAGGTAAAGTGTCGATCAAGCGGAGGGCGTTCGCCTCCTGGCAAGGCACACATGGGTGATGACGACCAATATGGTTCGTGTGACGGCGCGAGCGCTGTAAAGAGATACACGATCGATGGAATCGTAGGTTGATTAAATTGCGGGTGGCCAAATCCAGCAGGCTGACCCAAACCATGCATCGGCTGACGGTTCGCTGTGTGGGTCGCGAACTGGGGAATTGTCAACCTGTTTTGGTTCATCCCAAACGGCTGGGGTCGAAAGTCTCTGATGTAGAAATCTTGATGCGTTCCGGCGTGCGTTACTAGAATGGATTAGCGAACTGGCATTGACCTGAGAACGATGCGCTGCCAAGCCTCACCGAGAACAATGTCGTCAGGTTTGATCCCTGCATTTCGAGCAATTGTCTTTGCATTCTCAAGGAGAAATTGCCATGCATCTCTGACACGGGTGGCAAGTGCCTCGTGGATGACGACAACATCGACTTGTTTGTATGGGGGTACAGCGACTGGCCACCTAGTCCAATGTCAATCTACGATACTCACCAAGCATGAGCACGCACCCAGATATACTCATTGGCATGTCAAGTACCTGTAATGGCTGCCGCCGAATTGGCACATTTTCCCAACACCAACATTCCCCTCTGGTCTTGAAAGAAACCTCAAGTACAACTTTATGTTCAAAGACATTCCCCAAGCGAACAAACGAACTCCAATCTTTTCCTTGGGGAACATAGCCTAAGTCTCCGACAGAGAACTTGCACGCAGGCACGTTACGTTCATACCAGGTATGCTCGTGGGCGTTGGCGTGGAACGTGAGGTCACGGACTTGGCGCAGTGTTAAGAAAGGCGTGTCAGCATCATTGTCTTCGATAAGCTTCTGAAGTTTTGATGGCAATTGAGCTGGTTCGCTACCACTAGGCAGCAGAGATTGCGCGAGCGTTACGAGATGGTTTATCTTCTTTTGCATTTCCTCCGTAACTATCTTTGTATCAGTTACAAGAACCCTGACAACCAAACCAACCAACCCTTTTCGTCACATTCATCATATGTGTAAGTGATTCTGCCCCGGTTTGGTAGCATCTGCCAGAGAGATAAGTAGCGAAAACTGGGGATGTAGCAAAAACATTCCTGCAGGCATGCGCTAACTAGCGTATGGGCTAAACCATAGTTCCTCGCCGAATACCACTCCCCTTCTCGTGGCGGGGGCAGGCCTACGACGAGAGTATTTTGGGAGTCTACACGGAACCCTGCGGCCTGATAGGCTTGAGCTTTACAGCACGACTCGGGGCTAAAACAATAGGGTACCTCGAAAAAGTCTTGCACTCGACTATCCGTGAGATTCAACTGTCTCTGAACGTACAGGGCCGTATCCTAACAATCCTCAATAGTAGGCAATAAAACATTCAGCCAAAGGCCTCACAGCAAGGTCACGATACTTGCACAAAAGATGAGTGATAGGCAACTACATGATAAAAAGTTATGCATACAAACCGAAGCATGAGCTCCATACAAGTTGCAAGACTCGCGGTTCGGAGCATCTCTCGTACAAATACTTCTGGGGTTCGCGTCTTCACTAACTTTGATTCAGTCTTGCTAAATATGCCAGTCGTGGAGTGTGCTTACCATTGGATAACAATATGAATGGCGTTGGAGTTTCGTCGTTCGAAAAGCCCAACATCTGGGGTAAATTCGGGTGGCTACAATCGACTGCAGTGCATTCGCAAAAAACAATGGTAACACCTATAACCTACTACAGGTTTTGAAGGATTTTTATGTCTCTTAGCCATTCCTAAAGGGTATATCATCATGAGACGGGTCTGTAGATGAGCAATGGTTGACGTACTCTGGATGCCCTGGCCTTTGGACCATCATACCGTTTGATGAGGGCAGGTTGTCCTTGTACTTGCACTTCCATTCCTCCCGTCCACCAGCCTTCCTTGAGGCACGATCGACCATGCAGTATTACTTCAGATTGATGGTATCGTCGGAACTGGAAAGCACATAAGATATTGGAGAGCACAAGAGTCAATAAAAGTACCCCATGATT
The DNA here is from genome assembly GCA_038090395.1 of Boletales sp. KT-2023a. Taxonomy (NCBI): domain Eukaryota; kingdom Fungi; phylum Basidiomycota; class Agaricomycetes; order Boletales; species Boletales sp. KT-2023a. Next base: position 57,083 of record JBBPMP010000050.1, read on the forward strand.
GTCATCCAACGTCAGGGAGGAAAATTCCTCTGGTAAAAACTGATCGTTCAGGGACTCTCTGATACCTTCTGTAGCAATCTCGATGATTGGTTCCTCGGGTAACAAACAAAAGGACGGCCGTCTCGGTGATGGTGTGAGCTCAGGCGCATCAACAGGCATAGTCACACTAGATTCCACAAGTTCATGAACTTGCAGAAGGGAATCTTGTATTGCATTTTTCTTGTACGGTGGCGGGTCTTCATCACATGCTCGGACCGTTTGCGTCTCAGTAACAAGAGTGTTCATTCGCGAGATTGTGCCAACAGTATAATGCAGGTCAATAAGCGTAGCAAGCTGCATGGAAAGATCCCCAATTAGTGCAAGACCCGTTCATAAAATAGTGCCTACCTGAAATGACTGTGCAGCTTCATCCATCAACCTGGTATACCCAGCGAGCGCATCTTCGATTAGATTTTTCCGAAGGAAACGATCGCTCCATTTCAAATCAGCTAGCTTCCTCATAAACTCGTGAATGAGTTTCAAGGTCCTAATGCCGTATGTGGGTGATATCTCAATGGCTGGTTCACATATCAAGCGGAAGGGTTCAAGACTTACCCTTCGAATTTCTGCAAATTTTGCACCAGGCGTGGGGGTGTAGAATCCCATCTTCCGTGCATTTGATTGTTTATGTCCATTAAGATTTGTGCTGCTCGTCGGGCAAGAGCAACACATCCAACTTTATTCGTTTGGATGCCCTGTACCAGGCATACTTCACATGCGCAAGATCAAACGAGAAGGCACAATACCACACTCACCTGAACGGTCTCCAATATGAGAAGAATGACCGAGACAGCTGCTATGGCAGGTGGGAATTGAAGAGTCGAAAGAAGATCTTTGGTTAGGGCTGTCGTGGACGTGGCCACCTGAAGGGGATCGATGCCCGAAACCTTGGAACGAATGAACTTCAGTGGCATCGTCACAGTTGGTGGTTGGCGGTATTAGCTTCTTTTTCAACTGGCATAGGTCCCGCGTCGCCTCAGGCTATCTTGCAGGCGCGCTGGAATGCTAGAAAGTTCGTGGTTAGTTGGACAAGTGGTTGAAATTGCCGCGGCTAGTCTATCACTGGTGGTGTTATAGTTAAGTGTATTTCAACTCAACTGCATTCGTAGGGAATGGGGAGATGGTGGGGGTGAGTGGAATGAGCAACGTTTTAGCGCTGGGATCCACACGGCCGTACGGTCGCCAGCAGTGCCACGGGAAGTTCAAACGTTCATAGTATTTCCCACCAGGCCGGTCAACTTTTCTTTTCCTTTCTTTCTGACGAGCGCCTCTTTGAAAAGAGGATATCTGGTAGCAACCGACATACCCTAGTCCTACACAGGAAAACTCTAAGCTGGGGGCCATCGGTCCCCTGTCGTAGCAGGGGGCAGCCTAACAGGCATTGATTCCAACTCGTTGCCTGCTGAACCGAGCCCATTTGCCGCCCCTTCCATTCCTCAGTTTTCAGTTCTGCGCCTAGCCCGCAATGCCCGAAATCCATGGCAATCAGATTAAGTTCTTGTTCATGCTTCCATTCAGCCGTCTAATCACACTTGTTCCTTGCACATTCACGCATTTAATCCCACACGCCATCAAACTCCCGCTCTTCAATGACTTCATAACGTGGATACACATTGCTAGGAATGCATACATACACGTCCACGTCGTCCAATTTACTCTAGAATGACCTTTCATGAGGAATTTAATGTTTTGTTCACTCTCCTGGGGCCCGAAGCGGCACTGTCCATTTTCGCGGTGCTAGTACTCGGAGCATGACTTGTGCACGTCCACTAGTGAGTCTGGTTTTGCGCGCGGAATTTTGGCTCGTTTGGACCTCCGTGGTGTGCTCACCCAGAAGTGCTGTGCGCGCAAATAAAAGCGCATTTGACCCCTCGTACACTTTGACCGCCCTACGGAGATAGTCACCAGTAAGATGTGCCAACTTCATCATCTTTATTTCATCTATCCCTTGGCAATTTGTTTGGTACTAAGTGATATCATGACATCATTCTATAGGCCCTCACCATCAAAACCATCATCACTCAACCCGATCTATGTTCGAAGCTCACAAGAGCATACCTCGAATGGGCTCAGCCGAGCCATGCAATGAAATCGCGAGCACAACTTACTTTCCATTCACTCTCCATTTCTCGTCTTTGCTGTCCAGATCGTCTGCAATGTGTTGCGAAACGCCGACTACGACGTCAGCCTTGTTCGTGCGGAGGCTCAACAGAGGAAACGCCCCCGCCAGCGGGCCTATCAATATGCATGTTAGACCGTTTTATCCTATTCGTGGTCCACCCAGCTCCTACCAAGTGCAACATTAAAGGTCGTGGAGACCGGCCATTTGACATCTCCAGTGAGCCTAGCATTATTCAACTCAGCATTATGTTCATGTAGCCAAACCGATCACCTCATACTTGCGATAGCTGGGAAATAGCCGAATGTCATAAATAGATGGCGAGTTAGTTTAGAATCAAACGCACTTCAGATCACCCTGGTGGCGAAGTATAAGAGGCCGACTACAAGAAATCCACGAATGTCCATACCTTGAAAATAACGAGGTCGCTGCCATGTAACAACTGCCATAGCAGGCTCGCCCTTTCCTTCATGTTCCAGTAGGGCCAGGGTTCCGTCCAGAACTTGACGAGTGCATGACCATGGACATTTTGACCATTCACCTCTTTGAGATCTGTGCTCAAAACAAAGGTGCCCTGTTTCAGGTAATATCGCCACCGAGTTACCATCTGTTCCAAATGAGTATGTGATTCGGTGTCTGGGAGTAACTGGTGGGGAAAGAAAGTAGCCGAGAGAAGAGATGTAATGGTGTTTTCAAAGTCTGCAGGGGTAACGTCAGAAACGAACCATGGAAAAAGTTTTGGGCTACAGATGGAGTCAGTAATTTCGCCACTACCACAAATTCCACGTACTGAAAAACGATTTTCAAAAAATGGGGGGTATATGTCACCAGAAAATCTGCAAATACGAGATCGGTGAACAGCTGTTGGATGTGCTATGTGTTATGATCAATGAGAAGAGTGGGAATATACCTCGAAACCCGCTAATTGCAGTAAGCGATGCAAGGGGCACTGAAGACTGGATTCCACATACCATTGTCTAGAACAAAGTCGCAACGCTTTCCTGATCCTCTCAAAGTCTTGATGTATTCCCAAACCTTCTCTTGATCATCTTTCAGGATAAATTTTTGTCTGTCTCGCTGGGCATCCCTTCCCACGGTCTGCAGATTTTCAATGTCTGATGGCGTCAAGTGGGTCAATAAAGAAAGGTCCTATGCCGATTTTTGAGTAAGCCTTGCTGAAAACCACCAAATTCATACGGTAGCATTTCCCCTGGTACAAGGTACATATTCATTTCGACATTATGTGCATAGGGGGATATATGCTTACCAAAGACACATCTGAACCATCTCTTGGAAAAGGACGAGAAGTTTTTCCGGATCGGATCGTAGCTTTTCCTTCTCCTGTTCTAACTCATGCATGGTAGTTGCGATCTCTTTGCCAATTTCGTGAGTAGTGCCCTGCACCAAGCCATACGACACGTACGGTGTATCGCTGCACAGCTATTCTTGAACATCTCCTCCTTTTGCACAAAGAAGGGGTCAAAGCCGTGCCAGTGACGCGTTTCACTGAAATACGACCTAAACAGACGGTATCTAGGCCACATTTTTATCCCGGGTCTGTTTCATTGGATTGGGTTGATGGGGAACGCACAAGTAGCATCTAAAGAAGAAAAACTATTAAGGAATCCTGCGAGGGCCCCAGACAGATCTCAGACGCACTCTGCATAAAGCCAAGGTGCAGTGAACCAAGTGTCCTGCTTGCTTTTTGCCAGCTCTGCGAGTTCAGCGTTGTACAAGTCAACGTCGACTTCACCGTCTTCGGGAATCGGTCTGCAGGACGTGCGAGGTACAAATTGGACCTGGGATCAGTGACCGGACACATGCACATACGTGAAGCACAGCTCACTCAAGGTCTTGGTCCCTGGCCATGCGATACTTTAAGCGACTGGCCTTTGATATGATGACCTTGCCCTCTTTTACCTTGGCATCAAGCGCCTGTATGCGTACTTGTGCGTCCTGTTCGAGTTCACCGGAGGACAAGGATTGTGCGAGCCGGCGAGATTCCATCGTCATGTCATGAGTCAGACGATGAACGTGATCGATGATGTTGGTGATGATGATTGGCCAGCGTTTGAGTACGGTTTCATAGCTATCGTGCGCTGAGTCCAAGTGTTTATACGACGCGAGGGGAAGGTGCTCACGAAAAGCTTTGGTGCAATATGGATTGCGTGAGTATGGATTCAAGTTCAAGCGTGACACGGAGATCTGAAGTATACTTGCCTGGATTTAGCCTGAGGATCGTAAGGGGGGTATGGAGGCTTGAACATCTTGCAATCGAGTGCTGGTGCTGTCGAGGAGATATGGGCCCAGTGTGCTACGTATAGCAATCACGGTTGTGCTAATACTAGACGCCTGGTAACTACGGAATGACCAGCATCCAGCAACAAGTCTACGCATCCAATCTGCGACAAAAGTTTGGTTATCCCTTGCGTAACCCCAGGCCAAACGACAAAGACGGTCAACGGCTCGGTGAACCATATGGCAAAGAAGGCTTTCAGATCGGAGATGTTGGCTACGTCGACAACTACGGTCAATTTATCCTGGCTTTCAACATAACATTCCCGCCAAAGGAGCTCCAGAGTCAAAGTCAGAGCCTTTGTCCTATCGAACCTCTCCAGTTTGTTCTGCCAGCCAGTGTCGAAGGATTTAAACGCGACAAAGTTTTTGGGACTGGTGTCAAACGGGATACACAAGACACAAGGTACCTTTCGCGCCTATAGACGCATCATGACGAGTTCTTACTTCATATTTCATTGAAGGCCGGGTCACTATGTATTCAATACGACCGCCAGCAAAGGTGCTATACTCATACTTCCCAATGGTGCTACGTTCGCCGAGCTCCGGCAGAATGACGACCTCGAAGCGTTTCAACGGCATGCCACGAAGTGCGCATTTCAATGGTGCAGATTTGTCAAGCAAAAGTCTCTCTATTTGATTACTGGCGTGTATAAAACAAATTCTTGGACATTGGGATCGTTCTATGGCGGATCACCCGGTGAGAAAATTGTTATCAGCGAGCAATATGACGCGAACAACACCGGAACTATTCCTTGGTTTGATTGGAAGTGTCCATTTGACGTGGATTTCGATTACAGCCCCGGAAACAACCCCTTATTCAATCAAACAATCTTCATAAAAGGCTTTAAGATAACCGTGAAATGGGATTGCCCTCCCATGATTGAGATGGTGGAGAGCCTGCCTGAGCGGTTCTTCGCCCGTATCCTAATGAGATTAAGGCATTGGCTATCTCGAAAGAGTCAGCGATCTTCTCATTTTGCGAACGATTATCAACTTGAAGTACAGCCATTCAGTATGTTCCGAGCGTCAATCTATCTCAGGTTCGTACCGAATCGTTACTTAGTATATTTGTACGAAACACCCTTCTAGCCACTTCACCCTCTGGACATTGTCAACCACATCCTCCTGGGGCAGGTCCGTCTGGCAAATACCAGATGCGCATATCACACTAATCATCTAATTAGAACCCTGATGCTCAGACAGCTATTACACATGATAGTAACTGGATTGAGATGCTTGAAAGGGTGGATTGTTGTATTCACGCCTTACGCTTTGTATCTGCTGATAAACATACACCCAGGGATTACTACTTGCGGATCTAATGCGAGAAGACCAGATACGGGCATTTATAGATCAAAATGATTTGGGCCTTGGTACTCGGGATAGTGAGTTTGGTTCTGATTCAATTTGTTTGTTTCTTCCCCGCTAACCCTCCCTAGATGTTGTCTACTTGCGGAACAACATGTCAGTTCTTTTGTCGCAATCGCTTGACGTTTTGACCAGGTTAAATTCATAGCGAGGGCAGAGAAGGAGAACTGGCATGGAAGCTGGCTCACGATCAAGATACTACCCATGTTTTATGGAGCGATAGTCCACGACTAGCCACCATAAGTGTGCATAAAACACATGGCCATAATATCGTGCTGATGTGTGCTAATGGCTTGTAGATATGCGGCTTGAAAATGTTGAGATTGATTCGATCTATGCCGGCGTCTGCGTTCTCGTTCAGTATGGGTGCGTTACAAGGACAACCGTGAACAAGCCACATGCAAGCGTCATAGAATGGAATGATGAGATTTTTCTGTCAGTCCATTGCCATCCTCTCTGTTGTCTTATGCTGATCGTTCCAAGGCCCATTGACCAATCTGTTAATGTCGTGATTTGCGGCGCGTCTCAGCTGGGCTCGGCGCTGGGAACCCGTGAGATTTCCCCAAAACAGACTATCGACACTAAAGACGTTTCTGGCGACATTCATGGTGAGTGGGACGATGCGGTATTAGCACCCTGTTAGTAAAGTGAGAAAAGTCATCAGGCTCTGTCTTGGGAAACCGGAATCCCGTTCTTCGCTTTTGATCACGCTCGGACGACAATTCTCATCGAAGAAAAGTTTAGAAACTCGATGTACACTTGAGGTCAGATTGAGTGTAGAGTGACCCGCGTCTCTAGCGTCTAATAGGTGCACGATCCAGGAAAGCTCAGATTTCATGAAGAGTACCAACAATGGATTTAATGCACTCTACTCTTACCACAACGACGCCAAAGATGAATGCCTCGAACGTGCACTTGAATTTTTCCAGCATGCTCTAGAACAGTGCGGACCCAAGCCTGCTCATCGTGCCACCGCACTCCTCAATCTTGCCACCTCCAAGTTCATCAAGTGCCAAGCATACGGCATATACTCCGAGCTCTACACTCCGATTAAACTTTATGAAGAAGCACTCCAGCTGTGCGTTTGCAGTCATCCCGATCGCCCAGCAACTCTGTTGCTCCTGTCTCAAGCTCTCTTGTCGTGTTATGGCTGGGAGCACAACGAACTTACTCTTGTGCGAATTAAACAACTCTTGCAAGAGATTGATCATGACGGCAGCCGCTATCATCAATCTGCGGGTGTCATTTTACGCACTTGTAGATTTTACCAAACCCTGAACTCTAGGAACCTGTTTCAGATCGATGAGCACTTGGAGAAATTTGATCGTGGCACATACCAGCCTCCATATGGTTTTTTCGACAGACCTCAAATGTTGCACAAGCTGGGCGTTGCATTCTGGATTCGCTGTCTGTGCGACGAAAAGCTCGACGACCTTGGAAAGTCGATCACACTTCTCGAGGAAGCGTCGCGCCTCATTTCGGACGGACACGAGGACAGGGCGAGCATAACCGGTCACCTCGAGAGTGCATCTCTTTTAAGGCATATCGAGGCGGACGGGCATTTCACGGACACCATTACGGGTCTCGACAAGGAAACTTCGAGCCTCGTTTTGGATGGGCAGCGCGACTGGACGAGCGTGACCATGTCCTTAGGAAATTCATCCATCCTGAGACTCGTTGAGCACCTTATGAATTTTGATATGGAAAAAGCATCAAATGCTGCTGCCATGGTAAATTCTGCGCGCGCTCTGAAGCTTGATATTGACTGTCCTTCCTACAGTTTGACGTTCCAAAATTCCACATGTATCGCATGATCTGCGATATCCTAACGGGAAGAGATTGCATCGCAGAAGCAATCACTTTTTTCCACCTTATAAAGAACGATTTAACAGAGGAAACGGGCCCTGACGATGCGCACGCGCGATGGAAGTTTGGTGAGTCGCTGCGTACGCGACGGGAAAGAAATCTTAGCGCATACAGATTATGAACGTCGCTGTAGAAAGAGGCTAGATACCCTTTGCAAAGTTGCGATGAAGTCTGAAAACTACAATGAAGCTGTAGAACACTTGTCAGCAGCATTACTGCTCGATCCAGTGGATCGCGCTGATACTCTCATCAAGCGGAGCAGGGCAAGCGCATTCTTGGGGCTATGGGAGAAGGCATTGAATGATGCCGATGAGGTATGCTTTCTGTTTCCATGTTTTGAGCAATCTCATTAGCAAAGCGTAGGTTATCGCCCTCGATCCGTTATCCCTTGCAGGCTACGAGATGAAGCATACCATATTACATGGTGCAAATCGTGATACAGAGGCTGTCGAAGTAATTTGCGAGATGGCTTTGATACTGGAGAAATCTTCTAATGTAGACGTTCCTGGTGAGCAACTCTGTCCAATTCATGCTCAGGAGTTGCCTGAAATATGCAGATGGACAATGCAAGTGCAAAGAAAGGCTAGAGGGGTTTGGTGACGAAGCAATGGACTCTGAAAACTATGTTGCAGCCGTGAAATACTTCTCGATAACCTTGTCGCTCAATCCGCTAGATCGCGAGAACATTCTTATGAAGCAGAGCAGAGCACAAACGCTGATGATGCATCCATCGGATGACATCCCCCGCAATCACGGACTGGAGGACCGGGTGCCCGAGAAGAGACTCCCACTCCTTCCAGAGGATGGTCCCCTTGAAACACTCAAAGCTCTGGAGCCTCACCAGAACTTTTCTCCTGTACACCATCCGCCCGGTCTCTCCGAAGACCACCATACTCGCACTGAACCAGTGCGGATAGACAAGGATAAAAAGGAACGAAAAGGCTTCAGGGACGGCATGTTGCGCGATGGAGAAAAAGAAAAGTGGAAGGCGAACAAGGAAAGGGGCAGAGACAGAGACCGTCTTGATCGTGTCCGTGACAAGGATCGGCGCGAAGACGATCTTAGTGCTGCCGAGTTGACACGCATGATTGGTACATATCCCTTTTGGCATCCATCATCCCATTTACAAACCTCCTCTCTGTTAGGCTACCTTACCGCGACCGCATCCGAAGATTGGTCGATCGTTCTCGAGGTCTGCGAAAGAGCATCTGCCAGCGAATCAAACGCAAAGGAAGCCGCCAGGGCCCTCCGACGCGAATTCAAGCATGTCCTTCCTTCCCCAATATCCCTTGCTTTTCATTGACAGCTCATCTCTGCAGGTACGCGGAGCCGAAAGCGCAATTAGCCGCTGCAAGGGTGCGCACCATGTGGTTTACCCCGTTTATTTATCCTCATCTTCCCTCAGTTATGGGCAATCATGCTCCGGGACGCATCAGACGTTTTCATACAGCAGATCTCTCAGCGTAAATTCATCGAGGTCCTAGATGATGTCCTCACCTCACCCAGGACATCGCCTGTCGTACGCGAACGATTGATGGAGGTACTGGCCGCCGCCGCATACATAACATCTCGTCAGTTTTTGTTCTTGTCAAGCTTGCCCCACTCACTCATTCATTCAGGCTCGCAATCGGCTGGCAAAGACAAAGACGGCTTTCGCGTTCTTTGGTGTCGACTGAAACCGGTAGACAAACCTGACGCAGGAGTTCCTTTTGACACTAATGACGCGATGTTCACTTCTTCAGTCGTTTCTCTTCCACGTCCGCCAACTCAGTGCTCAATCGAGACTATAATCTTTGCGGATTCAAAGGATGATCTTTCCATAGCAGCGCTTCCTCCGGTACGCAATCACTCTGACAATTTTCGTTCGTGGTTGGATCTCATACATACCATCATCAGCCACAGGGCTGGAAACACCAACGTGTCATTCCATCGGAGGACATACGGCGCTTGTTCCAGGAGTGCAGAATTGCCCGCGGCAACGCTGATGCATTGTCTCAAATGTTGGCATACGCCAAACCTGATGCACTTGATGCTAGTCTGATTCCCGTGAGCTTGTTCATTTTTCGTGCTCGGCTGTAGATTGACAACTCTTGCAGGAATTCCTGGCCAGATGCCGTACATCCCAGGAGCTCATTTATACCCAGATACCTTGGGCGTCGGCAAATGCAGAAGGATCCCGATTTGAAAAGGCTGCGCATCAACCTACTTTACACACATTTAGCCACACACGGCTCACCGGGTCCACTCATTGGAAATACGGAGGACGCGCCAAACGAACTCACAATAGAAGAAGAGTTGCTGGCCGCTCTGCTAGATGCAAACGAGGCTCTTTATGTGGCTCTGGCCATGTATGATGATCTTGCGAGGGTGCAGAACTCGAAGAGAGCAGGATAAAGTATATTATTGGCCTCTGGTGCCGTCGGAGGGAGTCTCATTCCCAAGAATTCGTCCCTTTACCGATTGTACTACCCGAAGATTACATACGTAAATCCAAGAGAACTTGACTTGCGACTTGCACGACGCGTCGTCGTCAGCCACGCGTGCACTGCGATGGCGCGCTCATCGGAATCTCGGCGTCGAGCGCGCACGGAGACCTCCGCCGCCCTCGAAGCCAAGTACGTCGCCGCATGCGCCGCCGTCCACAGCGGCACATGCAAGAACCTCGCCACCGCCGCCAAGACGTTTGCGCTCCCGTATCATACCCTCCGCCGCCGCTACAGGCACCTCTCCTCTTCCTCTTCTTCCGCGCAGTCTCAGGACGCGCCGCTGCTCTCCGACGCCCAGGAAAAGGCGCTGTGCGACTGGATCCAGTTCCTGGCGGACACGAGCCCGCTGTCGAAGCAGAGCATCCGCGTCGCCGCGAGCGAGCTGAGTGCGACGCTCGCGGCCGAGACACGGCGGACGGGCAAGGTCGCGCTCGCGCCGCGCGCGTGGGTGGGCGGGTTTTTTGCGCGTCATCCGGATCTTGCGGGCGTGCCTGTGCCAGATGACGACGAGGATGCGGTGTCCACGGGCACGGACACAGACTCGGACTCGGGGGACGAGAGCATGCATTCGGAGGATGCGGAAGGGACAGAGGACTCGGAGGCGGGCGCTGGGGATGTGCGGTCGTCCGAGGTGGCGAGCGGACCCGAGGGGACGCTTGGTCTGCCGGTGCAGGTTGCTGGCCAACGACGCAACCCGTTTCGTGCTTCTCGCGCGCACACCACTGCTCCTGTCGCGGCAGCGCCGAGTCGCCGCAAGACGCGGGCGCGGGGGAAGCCACAGAAGGTGGACGCGAAAAGGCTTGCCGAGGCGGAGGGAAGGGTCTTTAAATTGGAGAAAGAGAATCGATGCTTGACGGACCTGAAGAACATGGCACAGGAACGCTGCGATTATGCTAACCAGTTGGTGGATGTGTTGCAGGCACGGGTGGACGAACTGGAGGCGGAGCTAGAGGTGCGTGTCGGTGTACGATACCGACCTCGGATGATCATCCTGCTCTAGGAACGAGAGGCGCTGGAGAGGCAAAGACAAGAGGAATCGATGAAAGCATTGCACGTCCGGAGTCAAAACCGCCCTTATGATCATGACAATCTCGACGTTGGATCTTCCGTGAGCCATCCACGTACCGACATGATCAACGTTGCTCCAAATGGCCATCACACACCAGCTGAGCCCCTGCCTTATTTCGTGCACAATGCTCCGTATCAATACTTACCCGCGTACACGCAAGGCCATGCCAACGTGTATCAGTACTACTACCCGTACGGGGTAGCTTACGCTCACGCCCCTTATCACACGTAGCCATCCTTGACACATACCATCGCAAGTACATACCGTACATTCATTCGCGCTCTGATTCTACCACTAGCGCACCGTATAATCCATCGGAGCATGTAGATACGTACCACTCGGTACTAATACAGACGTTCACGAATAAATAGCAAGAAAAACGTGAGGATTAGAAATGCTCGTGAAAAAACGGAAGCTACTCGTCCACCTCTTGCACCGTCTGAAGCCCACGCCCGCAACTCGGCAAGGGACACGCGTATGGCTTCGCAGGTTCCCCTGAGCGGGACAATGGCGGTGGCGATGAATCCGACTTCAGGTTAGGCATCGTATGCGCGCGTCCGAGCGGTGTAGTGGCAGGTCGCTCGTTGAGCGTCGCGAGCGCGCGCTGCTTGAGATTGGCTGAACCTGCCATCGGGCCCGCATCGGGAATGGATGCATCGTGCAAGGACATGCACGGCGGCGGCGACAGCGACGGCGACGGCGGCAAAGGCGATGGCGGACTTGCGCTCGACCGGTTGCCTGCCGCCCTGGATGCGTCGACTGCCTTGTAGAGGGCGGCCTCGGCGTGGCAGTGAAGATCAAACACATCGCCTGCAAGGGTTCAGACGGGAGCGAACGGGGGGTGATGGGAGGACGTACACCAGAGACCGACATGGGTGAGGCTAAAGTCCATCGCGGACTGACAGAGCTGAGACAGGGACGTGCTGGCGAGGTGGTGTGTCGCGCGGTCGGGATCGGACAAGGTGGCATTGTTGAGCGCGTTTTCGTGCATGGCACATGCGACCTGGGGGGAAGAGGGGTGTGATCAGTCGTGCGATCTCCGGGCATGGAAGAGACCCACTTGGAGAACCTGTACGAGCTGCAGCGCGGTGAGCACGGGAAATGGGGAGTGGTGGAATGGCATACCGATTTCTGTTCGGATTGATCCAAACAGATCTTTGTGTTGAGAAAGCTTGCGAGCCGGTCGCAGGCGTCCATGAACGCGTAACCGTCTGGGAGGGTGAGCTGTGCTGCGAACGCGGCGCTGGCGTCTCTGAATACCGAAGCGACCTGCTCTCGGACGGCCCAGGCTTGGAGGAGTTGGCCAAAGTCGTGCTCCCAGCGACAGTCCAACTCGGCCTCGGAGATGTAAGACATGGGGGACGTGAAATGCCAGATGCAGATGGACTGCGATGGGCAGACACTTTTATGTGCACGCAAAGGCGCATCGTGTTCGGATGGTGGAAGTGGCACGGGTGGAAGGTCCAAGCGGAAACAAAAAGCGTTTCTTACCTTTTTTTGGATGGCAAAGCGTCTGAAACAAGACGGACGGAGAGAGTCACGGTGGATATTCACGGGACGATGGCAAAGACAAAGCGTAGACAGACAAACGTTCTCTTCCTCCACATCGATTCATGTACCCTTTGCGAGATAGGCTTCGTATTGTGATCGGGTGAACGTTTTCTGTGATGAACGTCAGGGATACCACACGGCAGGCGATGAGGCGATCTCGCCTGCGAAAAAGCGTGCATCTGGTCGATCTGCGACTTGAGCGCTGTGTTGACTGTGCACAAACGTCGTCAATGGTGCTCGTCGTCGTCGTCGTCGTCGACGTACTTGTGCGGTGTCTCGCGAGGGTCGTCATTCCCTCGAACGCCTAAGTCGAACTCGTCAACGTCGACACCGGTGATCGCTGGATACGACGCACATCGCTGACGAGCAACACGGCGTAGCTCTCGCCGCAACCGCTGGACCTGTCCTCGATCTCGAGATGCGAGACCGGAAATGCGTCGCGAATGGCCTTGTCGAGCGCTGCCACGTCCACCACCATCGTCGTCACGGTATGTGTTCACGTCTTTGGTTATGCCACCACCACCATACTATCCCAACCTCGCCCACGCCGCGCTGTCCTACCCCATCATCGACAACCACGCCCACCCGCTCCTCGCCGAGCACCATCGTGACGCGTTCCCCCTCCAGGGCATCGTCTCGGAGGCCACCGGCGACGCCCTCCAGCACGCGCACGCCACCCTCGCCAGCGCCCGCGCAACCGCCCAGCTCGCGAAACTCTACGAGCTCAAAGGCACCCCCTCCTGGGACGCCCTCCAACGCGCCCGCGACGCCACCGACTACCGCACACTCTGCGAGCGCTGCTTCAAGCCCACCGGGATCCAGACGATCCTGCTCGACGACGGACTGGGCGGCGTCGCAGCCCTCGCAGAGGGGTACCGGTGGCACGACACGTTCACGGCCAGCCCATGCAGACGCATCGTCCGGATCGAGTCCGAGGCAGAGGTCCGTTGTTGACCCCTATTCTGTTTTTTTTTGACCGGGGACCCTGCCATGCATAGCGCATCCTGGGCGAGTTGCTTGACAAGGATGCGACCAGGGTATCGACCTCGATCGTGTCCGCCGTGAACGTTCTGGAAGAGCTGTCCGATCGGTTCAGGGCCGTCATCGATGCCTGCGCCAGGGACGAGCACGTCGTCGGTTTCAAGTCTGTCGTCTGCTACAGGACGGGTTTGGACGTTGCACCCTCGGCGACGCTCGAGGAGATCGAAAACGCCGTGTTGGATCTCATCCTACAGTACAAGTCGACGGAGAGTCTCCGTGTACAACACAAAGCGCTCAACGATCATCTCGTCCGGATCGTGCTCCAGATCGCGGGCCAGCATCACAAACCGGGTGCGTTTCTTTCTTTTCGTGACCGCGACCATCCTCGGACCTGGCACTGACCCGCCCTCTCAGTGCAATTTCACACAGGCAAGCGTCGCATCGGATTTGGATGGGATGGGCGGCTCACTCGACGTAGGCCTCGGGGACAATGACATTCGACTGCTTAAGGCGACGCCGGCGCACATGCAGCCCATCATCGAAGCGAATCCCAACACGCCGATCGTTCTCCTCCACGCGAGTTACCCATTCACCCGCGAGGCGGGGTACCTCACGTCGGTGTATGACAATGTGTATCTCGACTTTGGGGAGGTGTTCCCGTTTGTGTCGGGCGATGGTCAGCGCGCGGTGGTTGCACAGGTGCTCGAACTGGCACCGACGAACAAGATTCTGTGGTCGAGTACGCCGGGGTGGCGGTTGTGACGTGCACTGACGGAATTTGCAGCTGACGGACATTGGTGGCCAGAGTCGTATTATCTAGCGAGCATTCAGGGGCGGCAGGCGCTCTGCGAAGTGCTTTCGAATTCGGTACGCCGTGAGGAGCTCACGGAAGCGCAGGCGATCGAGATCGTTCAAAACGCCTTGTTCCACAACGCAAACAAGTTGTACATGCTTGGTCTCGAGCCCAACTTGGAGTAATTTATTTGTTTATGCATGTACACTACGCCTCCTCGTCGAATACGAGATCGATGCCGAGTTGGCTCGCTGACGCGACCGCGGCATCGTGCTTGTCCTGTGCGAACGTCAAAACGGATTCGAGAATGTCGCGTTGTCCTAGGGAGCGTTCAAGAGGTGTGGGACTGAGCAACGGGGCAGAGCGGGCTCACCTTGAATGTAGTGCTCCAACATGAGCTTGACGGCAGGTCGGACGCCATCGGAGCATCGGACGTCGGGCAACGTGTTGATCGCGTTCAGTTTGGCATGGAGCATGTCGGAGAGGACGGCGGCGGTGTCGAGATCGTCCTCGAAGGGATAGTCGGACTGACCGTCGGCGACCCTCGCGCGGACGGCGGCCCAGAGGGCGTCTGCATTGCTGGCGTGTCGACCGACGACGCACCTGTCGGAGGCGCCGGCGAGCAAGAGGGCGATGGTGTCGTCTGGATTATCCGGGATGGAAAAGCCGTAGCCGAGGATGAGCTCATCGTTGGGTTTCGGGCCGTAGTTGTTGAAGACCTCGACGAGGCCGTGGGGGTGTGAGGGTGTGGGTGTGGGATGTGCGACGAGGGCGATGTGGTCGGACGAGACGAGCCAGGAGACGGGCTGCGCGCGCCTGTGGTTGAGGAGGTCGAGGCCGGGGATGAGCACGGGATGGGTGGTCGGGGAGGCGACGAGGGTGGGGGTCGGGGAGAGGATGGAGGAGGGGAAGGCGCGGGACGAGAGGTGGGTCGCGGCAGCGAGATAGAGCGGCCTTGGGTGGGGGTGAGCGGGCGGGGAGGAGAGGAGAGAAAGAACGGACCAGGTGAGGGCGTCGGCCCAGGCGGGGTTGGTGCGGTGGACGAGGGTGCGACAGACATCCCATTCGGTGCGCCAGTCGCGCTCGCGGTCGAGGGTAGCGCCGTGCAGATTGGTGCCGCGGAGGAGGTCGCGCTCGGCGGGGGTGAAATGGAGGGGCGTAAGGAGGTCTTTTACGGGGGGCAGAGAGCGGACGTAGGGGAGATGACGGAGGACATCGCTCTGCGGGCAGACGTGGTGGAGGCAGAGATAGGCGACGATCAGCGCACGCTCGGACCAGGCATCGAGGGCGGGCCCCAGGAGGGCGGCGAGGGCGTGGGATGCGACGTCCCTGGTGATGATGAGGGCAAGCGGGCAGGTGACGATGGTGGTGTCCTCGAGGAGGGCGGAGGCGGGTGCGAGGACGGCGATGCCAAAGGGACCTGGACGACGACGACAGTGAGCACGACGGGGACGACAACGACGACGGGGATTGACCTTTGTCGTCGAGGACGGCGTGTGGATGGAACGCGCCGCCGTTGGTGGAGAGCCAGCGTACGAGTTCGTCCATCACGGTCACACGGGTCGCGATGAGCTCCAACGCTGAGCAGCAGTCCTTTCGCAACAATCTCTCCCAGTTTCGCTGGGCCCACACCGCCGACGTGGACGCCCAGTCGAACCCGTTCTCGCGCTTCTACAACGCCGTCGCGGGCGACAGCGACGAGGGTGATCACGACGCACAGTGGTTCGCACTCTCTCGCTGGGAACGGTCCGTCGTTTCTCCCTCCCCCGCCGTTTTTTTCTCGCTGACCGTGACCGTCCAGACTGCTCGGGTTTGGTGCTTGTCTCGTCGGTGCCTGCGTCTGCTTTGCGTTCGCGTTCCTCGGCCTGCCATGGCTTCCAGTTCGCCCCGCCAAGTTTGCCCTCGCGTTCAGCCTCGGCAGTCTCCTCGTCATGGTCGGGTTCGTCCTCATCTTCATCTCCCCGTCCCGCTCTCGCTCACCCTCTCGCCAGCTTCTCCGTCCTCGTAGGCCCCCTCAACCACGCCAACCATCTCATCTCCAGAGAGCGTCTCCCCTTTTCCGCAGTCTACCTTTCCAGTCTCGCCCTCACCCTCTACTTTGCCCTCGCGGTACGTAATGCTCCAAGTTTCCCTTCATCCATCCAACCTCCCCCAGGCCCATTCTCAGCTAGGCTCCCTCCTCGCTGGCCTCGTACAGGTCCTCGCCCTCCTCGCCTACGTCCTCGCTTACTTTCCCGGAGGCACACAGACCCTCCGCCTCGGCGGTCAAATCGCCCTCCGTGGCGCAGGCAGTCTTCTTCCGTTTTAAAATCGTGTACATATCTCACATGCATTTTTTAAATAAATGACAATCAGTCGTGCAGCCCCACCGTGTCCCTCAACCGCCGTGACATAACCTCCATGTACCCCTCGTGCGCCTGCCAATCCCGTCCGCTCTGTTCTGTCCGTCAGCACAACCACCACTGGCAGCATCACGCAGCACCCACCAGATCCAGACTCGACAGCCGCGCCAACGCCCCCGCTAGTCGCTTCCCCACCTCGTCCTTGAACACGTCCCCGTCCATCCGCATCGACGTCGTCCTCAAGTTCCCACCCGCCGCCACCGCCGCTCCTACCCCTTCTATGCCCGCGTAACTCGCCACATGTCGCCACAGCAACAGCAGCACCATCTCCGTCGCCCCCAACACCGTCCTTAGCTCGTCCTCAAACGTATCCTTCAACCGCCCATACGCCTGATGCATCAACGACCGCTTCTGCCCCATGTCCAGGTCCTGCAAAAACGCCGGGTCCGACACCCCCACTATCTCCTCGATCCCCTCCACCCGGATGTGGTCCCGCGACGACAGCTCCGCAGTCAGATCCCCAATCTGCTTCAGCGTCCCCCCAAGATCGTCACACAGACTGTTGAGCGCCTCGATCGCGTCCCCCACCGTCGGTATCGTCACTAAACGTCCTCGATCAGCCACCATGTCTCTCCCAGACGCGCCCGCGCACTCACCGATCACCCGGCTCGGCCGCTCGTCCCCTCGCGGCACCGACAACACCCCCGACAACACCAGCGTCATCTCCGGCTCCGTGAAATCGCTCGCCGTCCCGAGGTACTCGATCACCGCCTTTCGCACCAGTCGCTCTTGCCGTCTCACCTCCACCTCAAATTTGCTTTCCGTCCCGTACCCCGGCGCAAACAACCCCGCGAGCGCAATCTCGCTGTCCGTCTGCGGTCGCACTGTCTCCCTCCACCGTCCGTTGCCTAGACACCGTGCAGCGAGCCCGAGGATAGCCCCGTGCACCGCCCCGAATCCCGTGTTCATCGTCATCTGTCCCGATACCGTCAGTCCCTGAGTGAGCCCATCAGACCCAATAACAACACTTGCCAGCTCCGATTTTGGAACCAGTGGAAGTAGACTCCCGCTCAGCGATACCAGCAGGTGAATCTCTTCGACGTAGCATAGCCCCACCTCTTCGCTATCATTCTTGAGCATGATCACGATCGTGTCCCGATGACTCGACAGAAACTCGAGCGCCTGTAAAAACTGAGCACACACATCCAAAACATACCATATCCGTCTACGCACCTGATTGTTGGCCGTAGCGTGCCTTGCACCCAACGACGCCAGTATCCCGACAACGAGCTGCAGCGCCGGCATAAACAATTGATGATACCGCTGGATCGCAGAAGGTAAAAACGAATCATGGTCTGCAGCACTCCGTCAGAACGATCACCACCACCATCGCTCGCTCGCGTACCCATAAACGACTGATCCTCCTCGGGCCGCGCATCCAAATACTCGCACTGCGACAATACCGCCAGCACCTGCGCTTCCAACAACCGTTCCGCACCCGCTCGCGTCTGCGCCATCCGGATAAACATCGCCATCTTGGCTTCGTACACGTACAGCGGGTTCAAATCGTCTGCGCCCATCCCTCAGCACACACGCATCCAACCGTTCACGATCCCACATACCTGGATCAGGCTTCAACACATACTGCAAATCCTTCTCCGCCTCCTTCAGGCCCCGCACGACGTTCGACAACACACCATGTCGCACTAGCGTCGTTAGCAGCGTGCGCGACCCGTCCGCCCGACACAGATGCGCGAGCGAGTCCAGCAACGTAAACGCCACCGTCTTCCACACCTCCGTCCCATCGATCGCGTCGCGTGAAATCGTGCTCACCAGCCGTTCTAGCACCCGCTTCAACACAGAGAGCGTCCCAGATTCCAGCGCCGACGTTTCCGGTGGCGCACGTCCACCCGGCGTCGGCGTCGACCGCTCGGACACGCTTGGCTCGACCGCGCTCAGCACAGACGTCGATAGAGCCATCGATCGTTTTCCATAGTCCGCGACGGCCTCCACGTCCTCTCGTCCGTCGTCGGCAGAGACGAGGTGCAGATAGTTGATCAAGGACGCATACAGATTCCCCCGCACCAGCTCGGACCGGTCATTGTCCAGAATACACTCGAGCAGGCTCCGCAGCAGCGCATACAATCGCTCCGTTGGCAATGATCCCGCCTCGATGTCACCGCCCGCTGACTGCAACAGGACTTGGTGCCGTCTGTCCTCGCGCAGCTTCGTAATCGTTGACAGGATCGCCTCCGAGAGCAGTACCGCCGTCGGTTCTTGAACGTCGGACCGCACGATCCCGGGGAGGACGTGTAGTAGGTCAAACAGCATGTTTTCGCGTCGGTCGTGCGGGAGTCGGTTGAAACATTTTGTGAGCGTCATATCGAGCAGTCGACGCCATGCTTCGTAGCCAGTCGACACTGCATACGATACTTCCCGTCTGTGGTTCTCGATCGCACAGCTCTCTAAAATGTATGCCGTTTCCGTGTTCAGTTTCTCCGCTTGCGCCGTCGTAGCGATACATCCTTGTGAATGCAGCGTTCGACATGCCGACGTGAGGAGCGACAGTAGCGCAGACTGATCCACCACCTCGCATCCCGTCGCGTCCACACGCACGCACGCGTGCAAGTTGAGCGACCCGAGATAGTCCAGGTCCACAGGCGTCGTCGTCAGCGAGTCCGACCAATCGAAGCTCAGCGACTGCACAAACTCGATGATCCGCAGGTGCGACTGTCCCATCTCTCTAAACGGCTGCAGCGGCATCGCGAGCTCGTCTTCCCACTCTTCGCCTACCTGCGGTGCACTTTCCGTCCCAAATAGGATCTGCAAGATCTCGAGTACCCCCTTGTGGTGTCCCTTGTTCGTCAGCACATGCAGCTCCAGCGCCGCGAGATCCAATATCCGAGAGCGCAGGGCGATGAACGCGCGCAGCGTCGCCACGCTCGTCAACACGCGCGATCCGTCGTGGTACACGACCTCGATCAACGACTCCTGAGACGTCTCCGGAACCTTGGACGGAATCACGGCCAGATGTCGCACGAAAAAGTCTTCTCTCGTGCGCAGGTACCGCATCGTGGCGTCCGACGTACGAGGGTGCACGCAGAGTTGGTACAGGATGCGGTAATATCGCTCGCTCAGCGCCGGAAGGACGTTGAACAGTGGTTCCGCGTTTGTCGCCGTCTTCCGCTGTCGTTCTCTGTCCTTGCCCTTGGTCTTCATGCGTGGCACACCCACGTTCACGGCATCCAAGATGACGTGCACACACGTCCGGCGTGCCCCGATCGCATGGGGGTCTTGGATCTGGTGCTCGCTTTCTGCTCCGCCAAACAATAGGAAATGGCCAACGTTGGGGTAGGCTGCGCCAGGTTCCGTATTACGAATCAGCAAGTCGAGGATCGCGACTCTGATGGCTTGATCCAGCGATTCTTGCATTTCCCTGTCTGCAGCACCCGCGCCGGTCATTTGCTCCGCGGTGGTTTCAGCCGCATCTACATCATCGAGTGCCTCGACGTCGAGCAACTGTCTGAATCCGCCAAGGATACGCTCAGAATCGGGGCTGCGTTCGACGAGCGTAAGGAGACTCGTGACGGCCGTTGAGGACGAGAGCTGGGAGATAATTTTGACGGCGAGAAGGACAAGTTCTGGGTATGCTGGATACATGGCATATGCCGCGATAGCTGGGATATACTTTGTTCCGTACGTCAGCGCCTGGTCGAACCGCGTGTAAAACGATCTCGAATGGACGCTCCCCACAAACGTTGCGCTGTCAAATTCAGAAAGAATGGGAACGAGGACGTCGAGGAAAATGCCCTGAATATCGAGCACTCGATGAATGATCCGCAAAACACGAACGATGGTCAACAAAAAGTAGGGTTCTTCAGAGGGAAGCTCGCGTTCGAAACCTTCAATACCGTCAACGATGTAGGAGAGGATGGTGGATTGAAGGGATGAATTTGTGAGCAAGCGAGTGAGCACCTCGAAGCCGGGATGAACGAGCAGGGGAATGACCGTTTCTCGTTTCAGCATCTCATCTTCCGTTCCCCTCACAAGGTTTTCTATCTCCCAGCCTGCCAGGGCACGCTCGACAAACTTGAGGCACAGATCATTCATCCTCCATCGTTCCGAGTGTCGCGCGTATTCCCGACGAGGCAATCCAGCAAACACATTGTCCACCACAAAGCTGACATAAGGGCCAATGCCGGGCAGGCGGTAAGGCTGACCCAATGACTCAGGAATCGTGTTGAGTGGCTCCGCGTCCGCCAAAAGACTGCGGGGGGAGAGCCTCTTTGGGGTATGCAACAACGTAGCGAGCAGATTCAGGAAGGGGATCGTCGCCGGATACAACTTGTACACCGCCTCCACTTCATCCAACTCCACTTCCACACCCTTTACGGGCGGTAAAACGGGACCCGCCCCAATCGCCCGACCAGACATGGACGCACGTACATTGATCACCTCGACCCTCTCCATCAGCGTCCATACAGTCTTGCAAACATCCACACCTGCAACACCCGCACCAGGCTCGCAAAATGCAGCGAGAGCGTCGAAGATGGCCCCTTTGAGCTCAAGGGGGATGCCAAGAGGGACGAGCGACACAAGCGTTGGTATAGCGCGGAACTGGGTGTTGGAAGAAATGGCAAGCCGCACTGCGACAGAGCTCGTCGCAACGGTAGAGAGAAGGCGAAGGAAGGATTGTGCAAGGAGGACGTCCTTTGGACCAATGGGGATGTGCTGCAGAGGCTGTTGAGGAGGTGGAGGTTGCAATGCAGAAAAAGAGCCAAACCCGCCAAAAGACGCAGCGAGGGATTGTTGAGGCGGGGGGTTTGTGCGGGGAGCCGGGGCAGGGGACGTCCACGACTCGAGGAGCGCAAAAATCATGGACCATGATGTGGAGGGACTGGCGCTGTAGGAGCCAGTGGAGCTCGGCAGACTGCTGCCCGGTATCACTTCGCCGCCACCTCGAGCGAGGAAGTTGTAGGCAAGCTCACTGCATTGTTGGCCCTTTGCAAGACCAGAAAGCATATCGTACAATGCCATCGTCATATTCACATCGCGGACTTGGGTAGACCACACGGCCCATTGCAAGAACGACGGCAGTTTGCCTGAAGCCATTTCCGTTACTTCCAGGTACGAGAGACCGCCAGTCTCGGCGACTGGAGTTGCGCCCCAAAACTGCAGTGCGCGTTCTGGTGGAAGGGAGGTGTAAAGGATACCGATGAGGGAGTATAACATGGCGACGTCGTTTCGAGGGGCGGGTTGACCCTCGTTTTCACTACCGGTAGGAGCAGATCTAAAGATTCTGGAGCGATCTGTCCGAACGCTTGCTAGGACATCTTCCTGCCTCTGCTTGATCTTGCGCAGCTCAGAACTGGCATATGTGAGCAACGACCGAATGAGGACGTCACACGTGTTAAGCAGGGATGGCTTGAAATCATCGGCAAGGAGGTCCTTTTGTTGTTGTTCTTGTTGGTCGGGAAGGAGCTGAACCAATTGTGCATAGGAACTTATGGGTGAGCTATGGATGCGTCTGTGAAGTTGGACGAGGGTGGTGGCGAGGAACGTGAACGCGTCGCCCTGAACGGCGGCCCATATCTGAGATTCGAGTTCTTCAGTTTTGAAACCGTCCTGGATCTCCAGGGTGGGGTCGCGGTGTCTAGCCTCGGTCATGAAGAGGGTCCACTTGAGCAATACGGTTGCCTTTATACCGGGCTCTTTCCAGTTTGCGGTGGGAGCAAGTTGCCTCTTCATGTACGCGATGGTAGCCTTGTCGATGGCGAGATTTTTGCGGACTTTGCCAGCAAAAGACTGGGGGTCGGCGGGATCGAATGCGGCAAGGGTGGCTCCGAGAACATAAAAGGCCATGGGGTCGTTTGAATTGACCGCGAGCCAATCTATCGAGATTTGTACCTCGTTCGGGGAAAAGTAGCCTAGACGGGCGATTTGGTAGTAGACCATGGACAGGTACCGTCGCTCATACTTGAGTGAATCGTAGCGGGCGCCGAGAATGTCGTAGCCCAACGCGGGCTGTGAGCCTGAAGGGAGATGAGCAAAAGGGGGGATGGAGAAGAAGGCTTGGCTTACAAGTGGCAGAGGGCGGGACGGTGTTGCTCTGCGCGTTTTGTTTGGCGGTATATGCCTGAGCGACGGCAGCACCCAACGACCCGATCTCCTTGAAGACGTGGGAGGCAAGAGAGGCGCCGCCCTTGGCAGCAGGAACGAGCTCCTGCCTGACAAAGGCTTCGATGCGGAGACAGAGCCTAGGTGGGTCGGGTAGCTGAGCGAGCTCGGCGGCGTCGAGGAGGTAACGGAGGCAGTCGATGAGATGGCGACGGCGTTGGTGAAACTCGACGACGGTGGCCTCGATGGAGTTGACGGGGTCTGTGTTGGGGTTTTCGGACATGAGGGCGTGGAGTATGCTGGCAATGTATTTCTCCGAGCATTTGAGCTGCTGGGCGAGGAATATGACCTGCTGTGCAAAGTCGGTGTTGACCGCGAGGGATTTCCCGTCCAAAGAGATCTTGCCTGCAGATAGGTGAGCAACTGACGGGGGTGGAGAGAAGAGAAGACGGACCAGACTGGAGATCGCGTTGCTCCTGGGGCGAGGGCGGTCCGACGTGCAAAAGGTCGCGCAGACGGGACTTGTGCAGGATGAGGTCGTCAAAGAGGTCCTGCTCGGCGTGTCCGCGCGCAGAGAGCGTCGCTGCGAGGACAGACCTCAGCTTTGCGATCGAGTCCATCGTTGAACTCGGCACCGTTCAACTTTTTTGCCAACCTCTTTTGTTGTATGCATGGGAATTAATTTCCTAATTTGACTTATCGCATCCGGATGACCGGCACCCCCGCGCGTCCTCCTTCTCCTTCTCCTCCTCCTCGTCCCACCACGCAAGACACGATGGCAGAGACGGTCCAGATCCTGTACAGACAGTATATAGGCGAATCAGATTTACCCCACATCATGTCCTTGGTACAGAGTGAACTCAGCGAACCCTACGTCATTTACACCTACCGTTACTTTCTACACCAATGGTGCGTCCACCTTCCACCTTCTCCTCTCTGGCTCACCACCTCTTTCGCTCGCTCGCAGGCCCCAGCTCGCATTCCTCGTGCGTTCGCTCGTCGTCTCCTCTCTCTCCTCTCACTCCCCATAGGCTATACCCGCGGACTCGTCCGTCCCGATAGGTGTCATCGTGTGCAAGCAGAGCATGCACAAGCACACCTCCAACAGAGGCTATATCGCCATGCTCAGCGTCAACAAGGATTGGCGCAAACGCGGCGTCGGTGAGCACCGTCTCCTCGTGCCCACAACCCACTTCCTCCTACCTCACGTGACAGCAAGCACCCTCGTCCGCCGTACAATCGACGTGATGAAACGAAACGGCGTTACAGAGGTACGTCACCAGACCTTCGACGTTTCACGTCAGCCCCATTTACATACACCCAGGTCATCCTCGAAACTGAGTTTGACAATATTCCCGCCCTTTCTTTGTACGAGTCCCTCGGCTTCATCCGCGAAAAACGTCTCTACCGCTTCTATCTCAATGGAAAGGACGCATTCCGTCTCGTCCTTGCAGTTCCTCCCGACCCCGACCAACCTCCCCTCTGCTCCAGGTATCACCCCATATGCGGTCCGCTTCCCGCATATCCCATTGATGACGAAGACGATTGACCCACTCACGCATCATTCATTCAAGTCACGTTTTGTGTACATTACTCGCCGCCTCCAGCATCATACTTAACACACCCTCTAATTCTTTCTCTGTCAATCCAAACCTCTGCTGGACAGCTTTCGTATCATTCCCACTTGCTCCGTGCCGTACATTACTCGTAGAGATACTCGCTCTGTACCAGCAGCTCTCGTTACAAATTCATATAACGACCACCCGATCCCACTCTAAACTCTATCACTCTCCCAAATAGGTTCATGCTAATTTATACTAACCCCAACGATTTTCGTTCCGCTTAGTTGGGCAAAGTGGGTAGAGCAAGACGAAATAAAAAGTTTGTTGATCAATCATCCCTCACAGCTCATCGTGATCGTATGGAGAAGGTTCTTCGTCATCATCCGTTGCCCCCGCAGCATAAAGCTTGCTCGTAATTGGGCCAACCACGCTCTGAATCTCCGCCAGCTTCTCCTCCAACTCATCCGTCAAGGCAGTTTGCCCGTTCTCATCGATCCAATCCGTCGTGTCCTTGATCAGAGAAAGAAGCGTCTTCTTGTCATCTTCCTCCAATTTTCCACCAAGTCCAGATTGGTCAGCGAGTTGTGACTTGAGGCCAAACACGAATGAAGAGAGCGAGTTCAACGACTCGATACGCTTCCGGTTTGCTTCGTCTTCCGAGGCAAACTCTTCAGCTTCACGAACCATCCGCTCAATGTCTTCTTTCGAGAGACGCCCCTTCTCGTTCGTGATCGTAATCGATTCGGATTTACCACTAGTCCACGCCATAAATCGGAAATTCATCCAACATTCAAGATCAAGACTCACGTTCCCTTGTCAGCCGCACCAACTTTCATGATGCCATTCGCATCAATCTCAAACGTAACCTCGATCTGAGGAACACCCCGGGGTGCAGGAGGAATGCTCGAAAGCTCAAACTTGCCAAGAAGGTTGTTGTCCTTGGTCAACGCACGCTCGCCCTCATATACTTGAATTAGGACAGTGGGCTGGTTATCAGCAGCCGTGGAGAAGCTACAGTGGCGCCTTAGTAAAACAACCACGCTCAAGACAATCATACTTACATTTGCGACTTGCGGGTAGGAATGACAGTGTTGCGAGGAATCAACTTGGTAAAGACCCCTCCGGTGGTTTCGATACCGAGCGTAAGTGGGCAGACATCAACAAGCACAACGTCCTCAGTTCCTTGTTCACCGGAGAGGATACCACCCTGGACGGCAGCGCCATAAGCAACCGCCTCATCAGGGTTGATACCCTTCGAAGGCTCTTTCCCATTAAAGTACTCCTTCAAGAGCTGTTGCACCTTGGGAATACGAGTAGAACCACCAACAAGAACGACCTGCAACCCAAATTGGCACAATAATTGAAAAAAATTGCTCTACGTACCTCATCAACTTCCTCCTTCTTGACGTTGGCATCCTTGAGGACCTGTTCCACAGGCTTCATGGTTTTGCGGAAAAGATCCATGTTGAGCTCCTCAAACTTGGCCCGAGTAAGGGTTTCCGAAAAGTCGTTACCGTCTTCAAAGGATTCGATTTCGATCCGTGTCGACTGTTGGCTTGACAATGTACGCTTCGCCTTTTCAACCTCGCGTTTCAACTTGCCCATAGCGCGCAAGTTGCTAGTGACGTCGGTTCCAGTCTTCTTCTTGTACAACTTGACAAAGTAATCGATAACACGGTTATCGAAATCTTCACCACCAAGATGAGTGTCACCCGCAGTCGCAAGAACCTCGAAAACACCATCGTCGATGGAGAGGAGGGAGACATCAAAAGTACCACCACCGAGGTCATAAACGATGATCTGAGATTCACCGCTCTTCTTGTTAAGACCGTAGGCGATGGCAGCGGCAGTAGGTTCATTGATAATACGAAGGACCTGAAGGCCAGCGATAGTGCCGGCATCCTTGGTTGCCTGACGCTGAGCGTCGTTGAAGTCTTATAAAGGCATTTAGTGATTTCATTCACGGCACTCAATGATGGGATGCTCACAGGCAGGGACAGTGACAACTGCATGGGTGACCTTCTCGCCAAGATATGCCTCTGCTGTCTCCTTCATTTTGGTCAAAACCATTGCACTGATTTCCTCAGGAGTCTAGAAGGAATTTAAGTTTCCCAACAAGAAGTAGTTGGGATGGACTCACAAAATCACGTGTATCACCCTTGTAATCAACCTGAATGACGGGCTTCCCGGCCTTGTCAACGACAGCGAAAGGCCAGTGTTTCATATCGCGCTTGAGTTCATTGTCATCCATCTTGCGACCGATGAGACGTTTAGCGTCAAACACGGTGTTTTGGGGATTAGTGTGGAAAACGTTCTTGGCGGAATCGCCAACCCTGGGATGCCCGTTAATAAAGGCGAAGTTGGACGAGATACGAAAGCATACAGTCGTTCGTCGTCAGAAAAGCTAACCCATGAAGGTGTTATCCGGTGACCCTGGTCGTTGGCAATGATCTCCACGCGACCACCACGTTGAACGCTGTACAAAAGGTGAGTAACGAGGCACAAGATGACGAGCAAACAGACTGACCCAACACATGAATAACTGAATCGATGGAAGGTCAACAACAGGAATACAACGAGAAAGGTGGCACATACGTAGTTCCCAAATCTACCCAGAGACGGTGAGCAGAGCTGAAGCGAGAGGGATGGGCATGCGTACCAATACCGATGACAGTACCATACTCGCTCTTCTTACTTGCCTCCTGAGCAGAGACGGCGGGGCACAGACAAATGAGTGCGAAGAAAGTGAGGAGGATTAGAGAGAGTGAAGAAGCCATGCGGCGTGACTTTGCGCGCGACGGACGACGGAGTGGACTTGCCATCGCAGTGGACGATGAGGGAGTGAGAGAGAGACGAGGATGGTGTTCGGCGGAGATCCTTCGTTCTTATATTACCGTCTCGGGGCCACGTACAGTAAATGTTTGGACACGTCAACACTTTTTTTTTCTCCTCGTGATTTTTACCACGATCACATGATCATGACATCAAGGCCGTCCTCGTAGTACATGACAATGGTGACCACGGCGCGTAAGCGGGCTCCCTACTGTACTTTCCGTTGTCCAAGAAAGATTGGTTCAGAGTGCTGCTGGCGATCCGCTCGTTCCCAAGCATGCCCTGAGCGAATGATCTATGGGGATTCGTCAAGTCCCCTTCAGCCGTGTCGCAGGTTGATCTCTCACAGCAACAAGGAAAGCGCTCTTGGGCCTTCATTCCGGCGCTGGCCCTGCTCCGAGAGTCATTGCCGATGAGCCGGATCACTCTCTAGGTCCATGCCGTTATCACCGGTCTTCAGCTTGTTTATCTGATATCTCGTTCCCAGGATAAAAATGACACTCACGTTCACCGATATCAACCAGTCCCTCCCTTCCTCTGGGTTGCCCACCCCCGCTCATCCAGACCATGACCAGCAAGGCACAAATCGCAGAAGCTGACGAACAGCTCCTTGCCGAACTCGGGTATAAACAGGAGTTCAAGAGGGCCTTCACCCCGTTTGAGGTCATTAGGGCACTCATTTTTAGGTTTATCTGCATTGACGGTCTTGTATCCATAGGTCTTTGGCATTGCATTCAGTATCATTGGCTTACTTCCATCAATCGCGTCAGTGTTCATCTGGGCTGTTAATCTCCCTTT
The DNA here is from genome assembly GCA_038090395.1 of Boletales sp. KT-2023a. Taxonomy (NCBI): domain Eukaryota; kingdom Fungi; phylum Basidiomycota; class Agaricomycetes; order Boletales; species Boletales sp. KT-2023a. Next base: position 85,304 of record JBBPMP010000050.1, read on the forward strand.
CGTCGCTTACTTTATGTGCCCTGCAGCTCTGTCCTCACTTACTCCCTTCCAAGCGGTGGTCCCTCCGCAATGGTTTGGGGGGTGCGTGTCATTTTACCTTGTTCAAGTTCCGATAAGCTGCTCTCGTACTCATTCCCTTTTTCTTGGTCTCTCCTTCACAACTATCGGGTACCGATCTATTTATTTATCTTGCTGCCTTCAGTGGGCAGTTGCAAGTATCTTTGTCCTTTGCATTGGAATGTCCATGGCAGAGCTGAGTTCCGCAGCACCCACCTCTGGCGGTGTAAGTCATTCCATCGCATTTCTCGGTGACTTGAATAATGTGGCATGTAGCTTTATTTCTGGACTCATTCTCTTTCGTCTCCTCGTTACCGAAATCTTCTCTCCTGGATCGTTGGTTGTAAGTCAGAGTTACAAACGTATGTCGCAGCCAATACAACATCGTATTAGACGCCAATACGATTGGCTCTATTTCCGCAGTCGGCAAGTACTTCATCTCGTCTCGGATACTGCTGTTCATTTGTGTTTTCTACAGCCTCCATTGACTGGGGATGCGCCATTCAAATCGCAGCAGCGATTAATATCAGCAACCAGAACTTTGTTGCTACACAGGCACAGACCTTGTATGCCCTTTTGGAACTCAACCATCCGCAGCTTTACCGACTAAAATCTGTGCAGCGGAATATACGTGGCGATACTATTTTCTCATGGCATTATTTGCTCTCTTGGGACTGCCGTACTTGCGCGACTGCAAAACCTCTATATTGTCCTCAATTTGCTGTGAGTATTTTCGTGGAATATCTGCAATGCCACATATCTTGCACATTAGCCTTTGCTTTGCAGTACTCATCGGTCTTCCGGCTGCTACTCCAAAAGAATACATGAATAGCGCTAGCTTTGCCCTCGGTAATTTTTCCAATGGTTCGTCCTCCGCCGTTGCTCGTACCTTGCTTCTGATTCATATTACACAGTGAATGGCTGGCCGAACGGTTACGCCTTCATTCTTTCCTTCCTCGCTCCTCTCTGGACGATCTGTATGTCCATCCCCTCTTCTTAGTGCGCTCCCATAGGCAGAGAAAATTTTGACCTTGGCCATCACATCGTCCAAGGTTCATTTGATTCAAGTGTACACATTAGCGAGGAGGCCTCAAATGCGGCCACCGCTGTGCCATGGGCTATTGTGAGTGCATCTTGTACTTTCCGCTGCTCAAACTAATTTGTCCAGGTCGGCGCAGTTGGAATCGCTGGTGTGCTTGGCTGGGGTGCGTATATACAATTCGTTCTGTTTTCATGGTGAGACGTAACGTGCCGGCGGTCGATGTTTAGCCATCAATATCTCTCTCGCGTTCTGCATGGGCACCGACCTTGCAAGTATTATAAGCAGCCCTCAACCTATGGCCCAGATTTTCTTGAATAGTTTTGGGCAAAAGGGTACCTTGGCCCTATGGTCATTTGTGATCATTGGACAGTAAGTGTTATGTATATTATCCATCCTTTGTCTCTTATATCATATCAAGATACATGATGGGATCTAGCATGGTAACTCTTATTTCAATTCTTGTGCAATATTGTTCACGTCATCTCAGGTCCTCGCCGCTTCCCGTCAATCTTTTGCTTTCGCCCGTGATGGGGCACTCCCTTTGTCAAGCATCCTATACCGGATGAATAGCTTCACCGGCACGCCAGTCAACACCGTTTGGTTTGTGGCTACGATCGCCACTCTCCTAGGCCTCCTTGCCCTCTCCGGCGCGCAAGCTATCAACGCCGTGTTTGCATTGTCCGTCACTGGGCTCTACGTTGCATATTCCATACCAATCGCAGCGAGGTTCATTTTCGATAACGACTTCAAACCCGGACCGTTTAACCTCGGAGTATTTGTCAGTCCCTTCTCGAGATGCACGAAACAAAGCTAAAACTGATCCAACGTTCGCGCAGAGTCTACCCGTCGCTATTATCTCCGTCACGTTTATGGGGTTCATGGACATCGTCTTCTTCTTTCCTGCTACACCACAGACGAGCACGCCCACCATGAATTACACGGTCGTCGTTCTGGGCGGTACCCTCGTGCTCTCGCTGATCTGGTACTATTTCCCCGTCTATGGTGGAGTGCACTGGTTCACTGGACCCATCCCGAACGTGGACAACGGCGACGCTGCAGACAAGGCTGTGAGCAGGGGTTCATCTCTTGTGGACGGAAAGGTAGAAGCTCGTGGGACTGTCACGGTGGTGAAGAGCGTGGAAGTAGAATGATGAAGCGTTTAATCTGTTGCGTCTGCTAAATACTACTCGTACTATTGAGCCTAGGGTGCCTCTGCAATTTCACATCTAGAACTCAATACCAAAAACCTACATCATTTGCATAATAAGCGATCATGCCATCGGCGAAACCATGTACTACTTCTTTACATTGAAGCTTGCCCCTCCACTTCGAGATCAGGATCACGCATCGTTCGAAGTAACAACATTTTCGATCGACATTCAAGTGCAAGAATACGGGACATGATTTTCGTACGTAGTCAAACGCTTTGACGTCATGATGCATGGACTCGTCTCCAGTTCCACCCATCAAGGGGATGTCAAAATAGATGGATACGGCTGAACATTCTGCGAAACCTTCACGTACGGAAGCTCACAACTCGCTGTTCCTTTGATGCATGCAGCGATCGCATTACCAGTCGACTGACCCTCGAAGTAAGCACCCTGCAAGAAACCTGGGGGGACGGACATCAGTAGATACAGACCATAGAGCTGGCATGAAGAAACAACGTACCAAAGTAAGGCACGCTGGTGGCTTCACCGGCAAACCAGAGATGCTGATTGAGCGTTGCCTTCAAGTTTACCGAGTGCGAGGGAACGTAGGATGGTCCCCAGTTTGAGTACGAGCCCCGGAAGAGTGGGTTACCAATCCAATTTGGGAAGAAGATATCGATGGGTTCAGGCACAGCGATATTACGGTACATGGTTCGGAGAACGTCCATGACTTCCGCCTGGACCTCCTTGGGGGTGAGCTGCTCAACGTAGAGGGCGAAATCTCCCTAAAGGTACTTGAGCACATCATTACAGTGATTCGGGATACACATACGGTGACCGTGACAAAGAGCACGCCGGAACCTGGGAGGAATCCGACATAGTCCATGTTCTGCCACACTGGGTACCTGCCCCTTTGTTCAGCGGCATACAGTCCCATCTAATGAGCGAAACAAAATGAATAAGGCTACTCCGAGTCCATGGCGCGAACTTACTTCCGTTGGGAACCAGAAGGTCTCGTTGAATTGAAGGAAAATTTTGACGTATGTGGCCTATAGCGTGGTGAGCACTCGAGTTCAGCCCAATCTCTGCGTACGACTGACCATTTGGATGCTATTGATGGCCTCTATTTTCCAATCAGGTAGAGGGGGTTGGAACTTCACATCCTCGTTTTGCAAGACACCCACGCTGAACGTGCACAAAACGTGATCAGCAGTGATCACCAGGCCACTCGTCGTGTGCACCGTGACACCATCGTCGCCATACTCGATTGTATCAACGGTCTGGTTAAGGATCGCTTGTTGTGGTTGCAAAAATGTCTCTGCTTCCTTCTGAGCAATGATCTTGAACCCGCGCTGGTCGACGCTCATCATGTTGATATCGGAAAACCCTCCGGATTCGGGAACGTATGTAAAGTTATTGTTCTATCAAAAGTGAGTGCGGGACCAATCGTTATCAGCCCATGCTTACCCATGCGGAGGCGAGCCACGAAGTTTGCGAAGGTGACTGACGTTAAACGACTCAGGCAGTGATCCAAAGTTTCATGGAATCGCATACCTGTGCAACTGGATGGAATGGTGACGGATGAAAGTATTAGTATACGTTATCGCTGAGGATAGGCAACTTGCATTCCTGATAGGCGAATTAGCCTATTAAACCCGACGTCGAAATAGATCATGCTCACGAAATCTATCATGTAGTAGTCGCTGGCAACTTGTTGTGGCGTATTCGGGCTGACACCCATTATGCCATATGCGGATCTGAGGCTCAAATCAACTTCGCCTTCCTGTAACCTCTGGCCTGTTTTACGACGATCAGGCTGCATTCGGCCCGGTAAAGAAGACTTGGTTTACCCGCGAGGACAGTAGCCTCGACGAAATTTTCGGCTGCTGCGTCAAACACGTCAGTATAGTTGTTGTATCCAGAGTCGTCGTAGGTGGCTGGGGACCATGAGCACATTAATGCATGTACACCAAGAGGATTAATATACATACTGATGCTTCCATACTGATCGTTGTAGGTGGTGGTCAGGTTCCACTTGAGGGCCAACTCCCAGATAGGGTTGGCTGTTCCATTGCCTTCCTGGGTGCCTTGAACCCAGTTGGGACCAGCCTCGACGGTAAATTGTTTTCCTGGCACACCGAAGGTGTGGTTCATCATGCGGCCACCCAACTCGGTTCTGGCATCGAGAATGATGAAATCGTCTATGCCTTGCTCGTGCAGTGATCGAGCGGCGATGATGCCTGTCATACCACCACCAAGGATAAGGACGGAGGTATGTTTGGGTGTAGCGGCATTTGAATCCTGAGTGAATACAAGAGGTGCGGTGGATAATAGCCCAAGCAGGGCAACGATGCGACTAGAGAGAAGCATGTTAGTGTGCGATGAAGGTGCGCCCGAAGAAGCAGACAAGAACTGGTCGTTATTTATATCTAATGGGAAGCGGGTGAAGCGAATCGTGACGAACCTGCCTTCCAGGTGACCCTCTCGAAAAGGCCGCTCTGACGACACTAACGTTATCTGCGTCTCGGGTCTTGATCCTGGAGCTGTCTCATGATGACCTCGATAAGTATGGTGGGGTAATTGACTCTCCAAGTCCGGGTACATGATAGCAACACCAACGAGTCGGACGACAAGCCCAGGGAGCCTGGATCAGTGGAGTCTTGGGGTTAGTGCGCTTGAATGAGACAAGCTACATTCCAGCGAATAAACTTGTCCGAGTCTTCGAGGAAGTGTCACGTCGCGAACTTTGGCTATTTAGTGAAGGTAATTAATTCTTACGTGACATGGTTGCCTCGGTCTTCCTCCCTTTCGGAATATTTTTGACGTTTCGCGTCTACCTGGTGGTGGTGTGAGATCAGTCTCTGGTCAACCTCAGGCAGACAGGCTCTGGAGATTAGTCCCGGCCATCATGGGAAATTAGAGTCTTGGTACTAACGGGCGTAACAGTTGAAGCAGCACTTTCGCCGCGGTTCGGGTGGGACAAATAAAACACAGACCGCTTCAGTATTAAATTAGCCCCATGATGACATTTTTAAGCGCGATAAATTTGGGTGCTCGACGAACTAGAATCGTTTGCCGGTCCAATCAGAGTCTGGCGAAAGCGTACACCACTGCTGACACCCGTCAATACATATCACCGCCACTGCAACAGTAAAAGCAGATCCTACTACGTCGGAACTCGTTGTGGCCCATCATGCCCCGGATGCCACTGCTGAATTGAGCAAGCAGACTTGTGGTGTGGCTCGGTGGCATCTGATCACGCCACCGTGCCATCGCTAACTTTTACGCTTATTATCCACAGGTATTCGGTTTGCAAGCAAGACCTATCCTCCGGTGAGTCAATTTCTTCTCTCACATGATGTTTCGATTACCCACGGTCATCATGGCAGTAGGCATCCAGTGCTGGAAGTGGTTGACTTCTCACAGTTGGCACGTTGCTCGGTGGTGCCACCCATATGGAAGTAGTATGTCACGATCGTGTCCCTTCCACTCCATTGAACCTGGGGCGACAGACGCGCAACGTTGTGCTATTCGGTGAATGTGGTGTGGGTAAATCCTCCATCATCAATGCGATCATCGGACAGTCGCTAGCACAAACCTCAAACGACGTCGAAGGATGCACCTACGAGACGGCCCCCTACTCCGTCACCCTAGACACGGGAGCCAAAATCAATGTTTGGGATACCATCGGATTAGACGAAGGCACTGCTGGCAGAGTCCCCGCCGACCTCGCAAAACAACGTTTGAAATCATTTTTGCAGACACTGATTCTGACTTCAGATGGCATCGACCTCCTCCTATTCTGTGTTCGGGGTGCAAGCGGTAAGAAAAGTTTGCCAGTGAAGCGGGGCCACTGGGACAACTACAAGTTCGTGTTTGAAGAAGTGTGCAAGAAGAAGGTCCCCTTAGCGATGATCGTCACCCATCTGGAGTCTTACGATTCCAGTGGCGATATGGACACGTGGTGGAAGAATAATCAACAAAAAATATCGGAATTTGGTTTTCAGATTTGTGCCCATGCATGCATTACCATCCTTCCACCGGACAATGCGGCGGATATCGGTAGCGATCCCAATCGATTTGATGTCTCTAAACGCAGGCTGCATGATCTACTCTCGCAGAGCTTTGTTGCTGTACGTGTCATCTTAAACTTCCTACGTGGTGAGCCCCAGACAATTAAACCGTTATATGCACCAGCCTCGGAACGTGCTCCTTATCGGAGACCTCGAAGACAGAAACGAATTCCTTGCAACAGTAGTAACCCCGTCCAAGTTACGCAACATACAAAACTCCGATAGCAAAGGTGCTTCGTCATCATTGACTTGTATCCCCGTCACGTTCGACGAGCACACACACATCAACTTTTGGGACACGAATGCCTTTGATAACTTCGACGACGATACTTTCGTGACCGACAAGAGTCTCAAGCATTTCGTTCGGGGATTCAAGGAAACACCAGGGATCGACCTTCTCGTTTTTTGTTTCCAAGCGGGAAGACCTAAAATTCGCCACGTTCGGAACTATCATCTCTTCCATGCAGCAATTTGTAGGAAAAAAGTACCAGTGTCTATTGTCGTTCTCGGATCCGATGAGTCTGAAGGAGCGGATACGTGGTGGCAGGGAAATGAACGGGATCTCATACGAAAAGGATTTCTCTTCGACAGGCACCTCTACATCCCATCCAATCCATGTCAATCCCCTAGCGGTAACTTGGACGATGTCAGCCGCTGCCAGCTCACAGACCTTGTGCAAGCGGAGTGCACATTAAGAAGCTGGGACATCTGTGGCGATGCGTTCTGGGTCACAGTTCCCAATGTGCGTGCAGTGATCGGGGGACTTTCTTGGCCAACGACCACTGTCATCGTCTGTGACATGACAGGGCAGGACGCGTTTTCTAGCATTGCATCGGGCGTGCAGGCCCACCTGCGGCGTGTCGTCGATCCTCAACGAGAGTATCGATTCCAACAGGTCCGAGTCGATCTACAAGACCACTCGTTCGCGTTCGCGAGCCAATCATCTAGCAACGTCCAACTTCGTGTTGCAGCGCAGCACCCAAGCAAGGGTGTCAACCTCATCATGTTCTTCGTACGTGCAGGAGAGCAAGATAACGAAATATGGAAGACGTTAGAGAGATTTTATTTAGCCTACAAAGGGGACATCACCCCGGCCATCGTAGCCGTCTACCAGGCCCCTGAAATGAGACACGCCGAGGAATTTTGGAAGACCGCCCCTCGTTATATCAGAAGGCGGATTAGAGCTCACCTGACTTATCAGCCTGGACCTAATGCTTCTACTCAAGCACAGACTGTTGCGCAAGAAATCATGGCAGATATGGTCCAGCATCGGTGCTTGGTAGATTTAGGGGAAAAGGTTGGCGTTCTGCGAGAGATTTTGTCGATTTGGAAGAGGTATCGTTCTCAGCGTAACGCAGTGCCAGATGGAGCTGCACGGTAAACAACTCCTCCCAGTGCAATAAACGTAGAGAGAACTAAGAGTCAACGTTACTACTCTATTACTTAGGAAGAGGCAGAAATCATCCCATGTATATAGTAGATCAATGGAACGTCCACGCTACACAGTATGAATCCAAGGCTTATTAATGATGATACTGGAGGGCACATGTAAGTGGTACAAGAGCGCAAGTCGAATAATTATACCAAGGTCCTTTCGAGATTCATTACAGAGCATCAATAGGATCATGAGGTATATCGCAAAAAGGATATGAGACTAGCTACCCAGTTTTCCGAGCAGCGCGTAACCACTTCCTTGGGGGCCATGAAGCTGTATAACAGAGTGGGAAGGGAGAAACTGTTTGGAACAACGTGACACACCTTATTGTAACAGATACCGCAGAGTGGATCTCCACCCTTGTCGTTCAACCGCTTGGAGTCCAGCAAAGTGTTGCAGGAGGTGCAGCGTAGACACCCTTTGTGCCACGTCTTTCCAACGGCTTTCATCTGTCCACCATGTCAAAACACGCTCGCACAATCAAAACGAACATTTAGCAACCTGTTCTGCAAAATACACATTCCCGCCGCATCGCGGGCATACAGGTGTCACACCAAGCCCCCAGGTCTTGGCTGGGCTAGGTGTGTTAGCTCCGAGTGCAGTCCCATAGCGTGTCCCGGTGGCAGTCTGCTTCAATGTGCTTATAGCACCACTGGAAATAATCCCAGTCGAATTTGGCTTGAGTGGTGATGAAGGGCGTTCAGTGGCAATGGTCCCGGCGCGGTCCGGGGTGCCAGAGTTAGACTTGGAGGGGCTGAGCGGTACGGTACGTGGAAATTGGATCTCACCAACACGCCTGGTGTTGGTGATGTTGCCCTCAAAGGACGTGCGCTCGCTGATAATATCCTGAACCTCTTCCTCTTCCGCGGTATCGCTCCCCTCCGTGTTTGTTTCTACGCTAGCGGTACTTGAGTCACTAGGCGGATTGACGAGAGCACGGGAGTAACGTGCAGGGAGGGCGGAATTGGCACGAAGAATAGGTGCTGGACCCGTAAATTGAGAGCGGACTGGTGAACGAGATCCATCCCTGGTAGTAGGACGTGGTGTGAGATCAAGTGAACTAGTGGCTCGGCCACGGGACATAGGGAGAGGAAACGTAGGGCGAACAGGGGAGGTCTGGCCAGTGGTATCACCTGATGTTCGGGAAGGGGTATTGTGTGGTCCGGTCATTATGGAGAGTGAATTTCGATTTGGAGAAGTCGAGAGTGGGGGGGGAGAGGGAACGTTGCCTCGGTGAGGTAGGTTCGCTTGCCGGAGATCTCTGGTTCCAAAGTTGCGTACGTGGCAAATCTTGCTTTAGAAAAGGTTCAAAATGAGGTGGAAGAATGTGTGCAGGAGTGGCACATACCAATATGGCTAAATCGAGTGAGGGTCGGCATCAGTGAATTGGGCATGAAGAAAAAAACCATACCTCCTGGTCGTGTTCTAGCAGGGTCAGGGAGTCCAGACGTTTGTTACACGAAGTACACGCAAGACATGGCTGTTGAGGGTGCAGCGCCTGGATGAGTAAACGCAGAGGGGTGGTTTAATTACTTGCCTTGTGGTAAAGCTACAGTTTACGAAACATGAGTAGGACGGGGGATCCTGCAGTGTTAGCCGAGATTGCATACCTTGCGACCTGGCCCCATAACCTAGACTGCCGTGAATGTACGCACACAGGCACGGGAGGAAGTGCATACCTGCTCGGCAGCATACACAGCCTTGGTGCAGCGGGGACATATTGGTGTTCCTCCAAATGGGTGCATCAGACAGGTCAATTGAGTAGTGCTAGATCTAGTCATGATAAGTGCAAGCAAGGAGGAGGCCTCGTCTTTTGTACTTGCCAGGCTGAAGTAACTATCCGAGTGGTGGTTTTGGCAGTGATGAGTATCGGCAACTCCCGACATCCTTGGAAGGTTGAATACGAACGGCGCAAAGTTAGTACGCCCCAGAGCCAGTGTCTGATGGATCACCTGTGATTCATTACCGGCAAACCGATGTGATCCTCGTCCTTTTAGCCCTTTCGCAGTACGACTGACCCTTCCATACTGGATGGTGTTGGTAGACCACGGCAGCTCGGCATTTTGTAGTTTCACACGCGTCGGAGCCTGAAAATACCACCGTGATCGAGTTGGCGGTTACTCGTTTTTCAGCTTCCCGTTCTCATCATCTTCCTTCATCTTTGCTATCTTCCCTCCACGTAGACTCCCCTAGACTCCCCTCCCCTTTCCCATCCGCAACGATGTCTGACGATGAGCAGCACAACCAACAGTTTGAGCAGGTTTGCCCGCTTATCTCGTTTGCTCACCTTTTTGCTGATCGTGCCCGATGGCAACTTTAAGGCCAATGCAGGCGCTTCCCTGACCTACCCAATGCAGTGCTCTGCTCTTCGAAAAAACGGACATGTCCTCATC
>JBBPMP010000051.1:0-58798 GCA_038090395.1 Boletales sp. KT-2023a
ATCTTGCCTGGCATCGGAGTACTGTAGTTTCTGGAATCTCCTCGGATCGACCACGATCGATGGGTACTCTGCTACTTCTGGACCCCATCTACCATATTTACGGTTACCTTAGCGAGGACGAGGCCTATCAAACCCTTGCTGACCTCCACGGGGACGGAGATCGCAACGACAAACTAGATCCCTTAGAATTTGAGGAGATCAAGGAACAGGTTACATTTGAACGCACGGCAGGTGCCAAATCATTCTGGGACGTGTTGAAGCCTGACATCCTCCGCCGTGTCAGCCTCGGTTGCTCAGTCCAGATATGGTCTCAGTTGTCTGGGATGAACGTCATGATGTATTACATTATCTATGTGTTCGAAGGAGCTGGCCTGACTTGCCGACAGGGTAGCCTCATCACTGACTCTGTTCAATATGTCCTCAACGTCGCCTTTTACCGTTCCCGCAATAATCTACATCGACAGATGGGGCCGCCGTCCTCTTCTCATTGCCGGTTCTACGCTCATGTGTTTCTTCCCCTGCCTCGTCGGCGGCCTCCAGGTTTGATATGGCGAATGGGGCAACGTTGGTGGTTCCGAGGTCTGGGTCATCAATGGCCATCCGGCAGTGACCAAGGCCATCATCGTGTGCTCAACCATCTGCATCTGCTCCTTCACGATCACGCTGGGACCTGTCTCGCGGACGTACCCCGCCGAGCTCTTTTCGATGAAAGTACGGATCAAGGCTGTCTCGCTCGCGACCGCGACCAACTGGGTGCTCAACTTTGTGCTCTCCTTTGCCGTTTCGCTGGGTCTGTCCACGATCGCGTGGAAGACATACTTTGTGTTTGCCACGTTCAACTTTGCGGCGGCGATTCACTTTTGGTTTGGTTTCCCCGAGACGGCGCAGTGGACACTGGAGGAGATGAGATGTTTGCGCGGGGGCACGCGTTCAATGCATGGGCTATTTCGCACGATGTTGGCAAGCGAATTTTGCAGGACGTTATGGCGACAAGATCAGAGGTCAACGAGAAGGATGTGCCGAGACGTCACAACTCGGGAAATGAATAATGATTTCAAGCTGATGTATAATGCATCCAGAGAGGTGAACGAGGGTGCCTATTGCATTCGCGACGTCACGGCTTGGGAAATGGCTTGACGATCTCAATGAATTGTAGTCAGTTTGGGATGTGGGTGATCGACTCTGATTCTAGTAGCTCATCCCAGTACAAGCACTTGGTACTGTCACTACATACATAGCACCCATCGCAATCTGGTCCTTGAACTATTTGAGTGATGTGGCCTTTGGACAGCTTAAATGCATTGCAGCAAGGGGGCTCTTGGGCCTGCCACAATAGGCGGCTTTGCATTACTTGATCAGGGCAGACAAGCCACTCAAGGAAGTACATAAATGTCAACCTTTTAACAATGCATCAAAGTGATTGGTCTCAAAGTTTACCAATTGATTCAGAACAAGAACTTTACAATGTAGTCTGCCAATTCCATGATCAGTTATTCAAAAGGAATTCAAGCATGTAAAAGTTGCACTTACAGACATACCAGAATTCAGCCATTGCTGCACCTTAACATGACTATGCTCTTGAGCCTGCAACTCCCTCTCCTGGTTCCTCTTCCTTGCTTCCTCAGCCATAGATTGAGGTGTAATACCTTTCAGCAACATTGACAAAGCAATCACTTTGTCCATGGCATCCATCTTGTAACCTGTACCCTTGCTCCCTGGAGGCTTGTAATCAAGGTCCCTTGGATCATCTGGCTCATATTCAGATTCACCCAAGTCATCCACAGGAATGAAAGTCTTTGGTTTTGCAGCAAGGACTTGACTGAAGTCATCTTGAAATCGTTTCTCCAGTATTCCAGCTAGTTCAGCACTCATCCAGTGCTTGGAAACAGTTGCTCCATATACAAAATCAAGCAGAATGCTGGATGGTTCTTTTTCCTCCTTCCAGTCAGAGAGAGGTCTAGCATCATATGGTGGAACATTGGCCCTCCCCTCATATAATTCCATATACTGTAATGTTGTTCGTCTAGCTGGCATGGGATCTGTTTCAACCTGAGGAACATCAGATGGTGCCATGAAAAAATTGGGAGTCTGTCACAAAGTACATGACACATTAGAAGAATAAAGCAAAAACATCAGGCATACCTTGAGAAACACAATTTCAGACCGGCCATATTTGCCATGCAGATCCTCACGCAAAAGTATTCCATTTTGAATGCAATTGATATTGATACCATCTTCATTGGGAAATGACCCAGGGTATAGATGGAAGCGGTCATTGATGACAAATTCAATGTACTAGAAGGAAAGTAAGCTCAAATCCTAATGAGATTAGCAAACTTACATTGTCACCTTTGCTATGAGGTATGATGTGTGCTGCTTGTGAGGCTGCTAGTCTTTCTTTTGTGAAAACACATTGACCATCACGTTCAGAAACCAAATCACAAAAGCCAGGTACTCTTGGAGTGGTCTGACTAATTGAGAGACAGTCATTTAATGCTTCATGATCAACAAAATGATATGCATCTATTTTTGTTGTCAAAGGATAACATTGAAGGATAGAACATAAGGGCTCACCATCAGTGATATAGTAATACTTGTCAGCCATGTTGTCAAAGCCAACATCCTCATAGTTCATTTGTTCACCTCTTGGAGTCATGGAGAGATATCCTATTGCTCCACAAACAGTGAAAGTGGCAAAGCATAGCCACTTGAGTGGATAGTGGGTGAACCTTTTAATATCTTGGCATGGAATAGACAGGACTTCAACCCATTGGATAGTCTCAGACCTAATGGACAGATAGATACTAACAGCAGCCATGCTGAAAGTTGCAGAAAGAGCTTGTCTTTTACTTGAACAAAGCAGTATTTTTCAGGTTAGGATTTACACCACACACAATCACTTGCATCACTCACATCTTTGCACAATCACAGTGTCAAAGAAATGGTGTGTAGAATACCAAGAGGAGGAAACAGAAACAAGGCACTTTATTCCCAGATAGGAGAAATGAGCTTGTAGTTATGAGATGAGATTATCATACAGACTCACATAGGGGGAAGTTTAAGAATAGGAGTGTTGAAATAAAGTCACTGTCACTTTCACTTTCATTCCAGTATGGAGTGAGCTTATAGGGTGTGAGAAGATGGTGTGTACACTCACACAGATCAGGGACTATCAGAACAACAACAGTAGAGCAATGCTCCCAGCCCTGCAAGTGGACAGTGAGTGAGCCTAGCAAGTATGACAGGTTAACATGTGCACTCACAGCGCCAAGGGTTATAGGTGATGAAATGGAAAAGTTGAAAGGGAGTGGTGTGGGGGTGCCCAGGAAAGCGCTATCACCTATGCCACCACCTGGATTGTGCCAAGGAAGTGTTACAGACTATGCTGCCACCTAGATTGTGCCAAGGAAAGTGCTATGGACTATACCACACTTTGATTGCACTGTGATACGCTGGCTGACGGCAGGAAATGCTAAGGAGAATCGATTGGACCACGCTCTGTTGGGTGTTGGGTGCAAGAATCGATCCCACGTGACGATGGTCATGGTACTGATGTACTGCAGTGTGACAGGTGAGGCTGTAGTATCATCAACTCCTACCATGCTGGAAATCGCAGCTTGCACTCCCCCCGAAGGTGTATCGTCCACTCTGTGCCGGAAGGGTGCTTCGCCCACCCTTGCACATTTGTACGTAGTTAACCTACGTACACACTCATCCGTCTGTCTCTGCTCCGCCCTCCTGGGCGAGCGCAGTTCAAAGAACACAAATTTATTCAGCGACGAACAAAAAAAAAGCCTTTGTGAAGGAACAAGTACACAAAAACAAAAACAAAAATAAAAAATTTCTTGCCGGCACGAGATCCGTCGCCGTCAAGAGGGGCGAGAATGAAAACACGCGATCCATGGCATGGAGACATCTCACTGACGAGTGCAAACGCGCAACATGCTCAGCTGGTGTAGTTAGACGACACGACATCCTCCGGGCAGAGCGTGATGACGATGTCCGTGTTGTCGCACGTATATTTGACGAAATCAGCAGGGATGGATCCACCTGTGGAGTGACGTGTCATGAGTCGCGCTCGAACGCTGCGAGCAAAGGAGCAGCGCGACTGACCTGTACCGTCGTTGTCAGGGAATGCATACGCGTTGTAGCAGGAATTGTAGTAGAAGGGGCTGTTAGGTCCAGGGCCGGTGTTGTTCACGCAGCCTCCACCGCCAGGGGGAAGAGCGCCATAAAGGCATGCATCGGCAGAAGAGCAGCAGGGAGAGTAGCACGAATCGAGCGGACCGGGGACAGGCTAAGTCCGAGTCAGCACACCAAAAAGCTTCAAGGGAAGTTATACTGACACAACCAGAACTAATGACACAGGCAAAGGCGTCACAGCCAGGGTCGCCGGAAGTGATCTCAATCCCGACGTTGTAGCCGTAGACAAGGGAAATGTCGTAGGTCACCTTGCCAGGGATGGAGTTCTAGAGTAGAGAAACAAGTCAAACGTGAATCACAGCTCATCATAAAAACGTACAAAGTCGAAATCAGCCCTGGTAAACGGGTTCATACCATCCCAATTGTAACCACCGGTTTGGCAAGTTGTAGTACCAATGCATCCAGTAGCTATGACCATGAATGGAGTGCCGAGGCTTAGTAGAAGATCGATAACTGACCGATATTGATGGAACCAGCCCAGTTGGAACTGATGACCATATCATTGGCGGCGGTAGCGTCAATGATCACGTTGTTAGCGATAGTCCCGGAGCTGCTCTGGGCGTAGAGATAAACAGTCTCAGAACAATGGTTGAGAACATTCAAAGTCTGGGCCTGAGCAACTATTGCAATTGCCACGAGAGCGAGAGGGGGGAGGAGTGTCATTTTTGTGAGCTAGAAGCCGAGAAAGCTTGTTAAACTGGAAGACAAGGGTGGTATTTATAAATTTTGTCGGACGCACAGAGCCTCCCTGGCGACTTTGTGGATTTCGTTGAAGGACGTAAGGCACTGGGCGGGAGGCTGTTGCGAGCGGAGCTCTTCTTCATCACATCAGATTTCTTGGAGTGCTAGTAGTGGCGTTCCCTCCGATCGGTCGGCCCATCTGGAAAAGGGGTTTGCGGTACCCCACAGCATCACTTGCATACTTGCATACGTGCAACTTCAGCTTCGCGACCCATTTGTTGTATGTACTTGGTCGTCCGGAAACGGAAGCCTGAGGTGGGTCGCTTGGACAATGACACAGACACCTTGTTGTACGTCCTCTGCACAAAATTTTTAGCGTTCGAAGTTCAAGTGGTGGATGTGACTCATACCGTGACTTTAGCCCTAGACCTTTGATTAGTACTTACTGCGCAGAGAAAATGTGCTTGAGGCGTAGTACCGGAGGCATCATCTGATTCATTTATGTAAGCATTTTATGAATCCATAAACATCTTCAGTGCCAACGGCTCTACTTTTTGGTCCCATCGGCCCGTGTTGAGGATCAAAGTACGATCGTCGAGCATAGAAAAAATCTGCATTCACCAACTCCTTCGATGCGAAAGCTGGTTAATTCAAAGGGGATAAGTACCAGCTTTAAGTGAATGGGTGAGTCTCACGGAGGCTATGAATGGCGAGCATTTTTGACAAGCACGCACCGGCGCCTGACGAGGAAAGAAGGTGGACACTGGATCCGAGCCAGAATCCGGACCGTGAGGGAGCGGCGCACCACGCATCAGTATAGGCTTTCCTGGGGCCGAATCTATACCGGCGGTGATGGCAATGATGACCCGCCATAGCCATCATAAGAGCTAATATTCACGGTACAATGCATTGTTCCCGGCCGGATACTTAGCAAGTGCCAATGGTTTTCAAGGTCAAACGTCAACAACCTTCGGCGTCTGAATCAGATTGTCACAGTCACGGTTCGAAGGCTTACCCCATGGGGACCTTTCTGCCACATATCTTCACATTAGTTGCCGGTCTGTATACTACATCAGGGACAAGGTTGCTATTCTAGTCTCGAACCCACATGCAATCCTGCAAGCTCATCTGCAGATGTGACCAAAGTGGACGAAGCAGCATGTCCGATGTTCAACGTCGGCCTTGAAGTTGGAACGTGTACTACTAGCCTCGTCCGGTTAGGAAGGCCGTGCTGTCCTTTATGACGGGCCATCACCCCCACGCATGGTCTCGACTAGCTCACACGTGAGGTGAAACGGTCGATTGATCGGCTATGTGGACCGGGCTGCGGATCCGGCGGCGTGTCGCACGACGTTCCGGGCTGTCAGTGATCCACCCGTTTACTATTATCTCGGGTGTTTTTTGACTTTCAAGTCCCGAGCGCCGTCATGGAGGTTGGGCGAGGTGGTGGTAACGCGCATGCCAGGACTTGGAGCTGGAAGTGGATGTCACCCGCGAAAGGAACGCCGCCTGTTGGGTACTCGGAGCCGGTACATGGGATTTTAAGCAGATCGACCCAGTTCTTGCCTCGTCAAATATGACCCTGTTTTATCTTAACATTCGACAGCCACAGCGGGTGGAAACGATGCGCGGCCCCTCATGCCCTTGCAAGCCTCGCAGTGCATCATATCAAGCTTGGGCCCCAAATCGATACTCGCACACCGGGTTGGCACATAGTAAATGTATTCGGCGACGAACAACAAAAACAACAACATTCCGAAGCGACAAGTACACGAGAACGAAAAGATAAGCATACGTCTATTCTAACCAGCACGCGATCCGTCGCCGTCAAGAGACGCGTGTCCAAAGGACCATAACACGCAATCCACGAGACGAGGCAGACGTCTGGCAGGCACGAACACGCGATGCGCTCAGCTAGTGTAGTAGGATGGCCCGACGTTCGGGCAGAGCGTCAGAGTGATGTCCGTGTTGGGGCACGTGTAGTCGACGAAATCAGCAGGAGTGTATCCACCTGTTGGTGACGCGTGATGAGTATCCCTACCTGAAAACGTTGCCAGGAAAAGAAGCCACGCGACTTACCAGCGCCATCGTTGTCAGGGAATGCGTACGCGTTGTAGCAGGTGTTATAGTAGAAGGGGCTGTTAGGACCAGGGCCGGCGTTGTTCACGCAGCCTCCACCGCCAGCAGGGAGAGCCCCACCACCGCATGCAGCGGCGGAAGAGCAGCAGGGAGAGTAGCACGAATTGTCCGGACCGGGAACGGGCTAAGCAGCTCCTCATCAGTGCACTAATAAAGCTTCCGGGGAGACTATACTGACGCAACCAGAGCCAATGGTGCACGCAAACGCGTCACAGGCAGTGTCGGCGGAAGAGATCTCCATCCCGACGTTGTAACCGTAGATGAGAGAAATGTCGTAGGTCACACTGCCAGGGATGGCCCACTAAAGTAGAAACGCGTTAGACGCGAATCACAAGCTGGCACATCGATACCCTAAAAACGTACAAAGTTGAATTCAGCCCTGCTGAACGGAGTGACACCGTTCCAGGTGGGACCACCGGTGGTGCAAGAACCAGAGCCGTCACAGCCGGTACCTGTGACCGTGAGCAGACCGCCGAGGCTTGGTGAAAGAGATCGATAACTGACCGACATTGATGGCACCATCCCAGTCGGAACTGATGCCCATGTTGGCGCTGGCGCCGGCGTTAATGAACACATAGTTGGCGATAGAACCGTAGCTGCTCTGGGTGTAGAGCATGACAGTCTCAGAACATTGATTGACAACATTCAAAGACTGGGCCTGAGCCACCGTCGCAATTGCCGCGAGAGCGAGAGCAGAGATAAGAGTCATGTTTGTGAACTAGAAGTCAAGAAGGCTTGTTGAACTGAAAGACAAGGGGTTCAGAGACCCAGTATTTATAACATTTTGTCGGTGGTACAGAGCCTCCCCCGGCAACTTTTGGTGAAGTCCGGGGGTGTCAAGGACGTAAGATATAGTAGGCAGGCGGCCATCGCGAGTGGAGCTGCGGATTTCTTCTTGGACTGGTGGCGTTCCCTTTGATCAGTCGGAATGATGACTGGGAAAAGGTCATGCCTGATTTAGAGCAAAAACAATACCTTCGAACGCAGCTGTGCCCACGATGTCTAGTTTGGTATGCCCCACAGCATCACTTCCATACGTGCAATTTCGTGACCTGTGTGTTGTATGCACTGCGAGTCGCTCAGCGACGGAAAGTGGTTCAGTTGGCCAGTGACACGGACACCTTGCTGTGGTTCCCAAAGGATTTTTTAGTGTTCGAGGGTCAAACGGCGGATGATACCGCGATCTTGGTACTATTTTTACCCCTTGCTTCGTAGTTGACCTACGGTGAGTCTTTGGGAATGTAAAAACATAACAGGTTAGATCCAAGAACGAGAGACAGCACACGACGTCCGGTTCTGTGCAGTCAACTTGCCTGAGTTCAATCGGTCCCCCGGCGCTCAGCTTGTTAGATCGATCGATCGTAGCCATTGAGTCTCTTGCACCGGCGAATCAACATTACTTGCTGCACAGAGAAAAATACTCGAGGTGTACGGAGACACCGTCTGATCGATCCATACAAGCATTGTATGAATCCAGAAATATCTTTGGCGCCAACGACTCCACTTTTTGATTCCCACCCGGTTGGGAATCAAAGCACGGCCGTTGAATAGCGTTCGCGAGCTCCTTCCGTGCGAACGTTGGTTCATTCGTATGGAAACAAGTAACCGCTTCAAGCTAGCCCCAAAAGACCATGTAACCAGCGCGCATCACGAGCGCACACAGCCTGACGAAGAAGAAGGGTGAACTCGAGTCCGAGTCCGAGTCCGAACGGAGTGGTGTTGCTGCACGTCAAATCGGGCTTAAGCAGGGCTGAATTCATACCGCGGTCTCGTAAACATCGTCACCGGGCGCCGGGGGTGATGGTGATGATGACCACCGGAAGCCATAGCCATGGTAGTATGTTACAGCGTCCTGGCTGATGGTGCTGTTCCTAGTCGGATACCTAGCACGTAAGTAAGCGCACGTCACAAGCAAGCTTGCCAGAGTCCTACGGTGACCGAGCATGCCAACGAGCTCTAGTCTGGGCATTCAAGGTTGAAGCAAGTCGACCGCCCCCGAGGCACGTCTGAATGGGCCGTCCCGAGTCAATGGCATGAAAGGACTAAAATCTAAATCGTCCCACGGTCATCTTCCGAGTTGTTCCCCTAACAGTAACAAGTCTCCGCCCACCGTCTCCACATTGGTTGCCGGTACTACGTCACGAAGGACAGGTTTCTATTCTGGTGGCACATCCATAATAGCATAAACCCGCCTTGTTCGTAACGTCCGTGATGAAGACTCCACGCACGTTTGATACAGTATTAGAGCTCCCGGACCGCGTCGAAAAGTAGAGGCGACCGACTCCGAAGGCAAAGTAGCGTGATGCTCGACGTTCAACGTCGACTTTGGGACGTGTGCTAGCCTCGAAGGCCGCGTTGTTCTTGACCGGAATCCCTGTTCGCCACGGCCAACGCCGCGCTTATGGGGCAGTGGGCATGATGCTGCGTCGCATCGCCCGACACGGACGACGGGCTAGTCCTGCTGCGCAATCGCCCGAACCGAACAGCCTGCCGAAGGATTTTCCTCGACAAAACGCACGGGTTTTCTCAAAGCGTTCGGGGACGGCTTGCGAATCGCATCCGTGTCCTGTTCTCAGGCTGCCCCCCCCCGCCCACTCCTAACGCGCACGGGTTCTCGGGGCGTCTTCCCGGTTGCTGATCGCGTCCGTTTCACGTTCTCAGGCCACCCCCACGATTCTGACGTGCCACGGGTTCTCGAAGCATAGCCCCACATTCGCTATGATCGCATCCGTTTTTTTCCAATGTTCTCAGGCTTGCCCCACGGATTCTTGGCGTGCACTCAAACCGCTTCGGCGACGCTGTATTCGCGCGACCAAAGAAGAACCGCCCTTTGGGATAGATGGATGCCCCCGAGCCGCCAGAACCGTCCGCAGCCGTGCATGTGGTCCTCGACATGTCTCCAATCGGCACCGATACCGGCCGTTCGGTACGCAGGTGTATCGGTGGCATTTATTCTGTCATGATCGATCGCGGCCTCTTTTGCTCAACAAACGAACTCTTCGCCTTGTCACCGATTGGCATCACCGAACAGGCTGGTTTGACGTGGACGTCACGACGCATGTGAAGCGTTGAGCATCGATGCGCGCAAACCCACATGCGTGATCGGTAGGTACGATCGGGGGGAAGGCTATGTGTAACGACTACAGGCGAATGTCGAGCGCGCGCTGCGGGCCTGTTGACATACGGTACACGTTCCATGGCGTTCGCGAGGACGACCGAGGTGTCGATTCGACATGCGTGGAGATGCCGTGCGCAGGACGCGGCGTCTCTCACCAACATTTTTTTTTTACATGGGAGCCATCCGTCCTCGTGGCGGTCATGTACGACATTCGAGTACGCAAACGTTTCCAACGCTACTTTGCGGACCGTTCCGGGCCAAGACGACCACGACTTTTTTTTTTTTTTACGACCGTTTCCAACACGCTGCGGGCGTTCCGTCCCGGGAGATCAAACGTACTGATCACACATCAACGGCTTACAGCAACTACCTTCGTAAAACCAAGCGGTTGAACGTTGTAGCCTGGGACTTGCGCAGTGCTGATCGATCCTCGATCGCAACCCGTGTTGGCTGGGTAGCGCTATGCCAGTTGCTGTCGTGCGAGACCGATCGTTTTCGCCAGTGACCACCGAAGGAGAGCGGATAAACTCTTTGAGCGCAACGTTCAGTCAAAGCCGAACGTTCAAATTTGTGAAGGTCCGAGGTCGTAATCCCCGTGAGAGGGCGAACGGACACCGCGCTTCCAAACTCGGGCCCCACCCCCCCTTCCGCTCCGCTCCCCACCTCACTCAATGAATCCTGGAGAGGCTATATACACGCACGTTATACGTCACCGAACGGAGAGCATGGAATGGAAGACGAGAAAAGCGACAGCAAAGAGGGTGGTCCCAGAGAGGCTACATTGCCCCTCAACGTACTACCGTAGACTCACGGCACCGGGGGTCGTCCACGGCCGGATTCAAAACCTTGTTTTTCGTTCGGAGCTCGTCATGCCAAAGCAAAAGCAAAAGCGAAATTTGTGTACCGCACCGTGCCGTACCGCCGGCACGCCCGCCCGCCCACCCTCTCCCGTAAACCCTATGTAACCTTGCCAGCATCTGGGCGAAATGGCGATCGAGATTCGGTCAGGGTCGCGGGAGCGATGGGCCATGTCACCCCTTGTGCGGGCCGGCTCTGGCCTTGATACGTACACTACCCGCGTGGGATCCAGAATGCTTGGAGAGCCTGAGAACTTGGCCTGGGTCCTCCCCCGTCGTGCCGAACCAACGAGGGCTCGGACGATCGATCGATCGGCCAGTGTCGTGACAGAACGCGTCGCACCACGATCCAAGTGGCTTTTTGGTGGCAGCTCACCGCGTGATTGTGATTGTCTCGCGCGTTTCAATGCCCCTGCCCCACTGGCGGCGCCATCGTGGCGGGCGTGGTAGCGACGGGGGATGCGAGCCGCGGCCATCTGATGGGGGGGTGTTGCGCGGGAGGGCCGGACGGACATGAGAACAAACTGTAACGTGTGGACGAGTACGACATGGTGCACTCACTGAATGACCCTTGTGTTTCACGACGGATTGGATCAGGGTCGTTGCATCCGACGCATCGACGGAAAAACTTGCTAGCACTGAACTGTAATCCAACGAAACCGTGTTATATTCAATTCTTCTCTTCCCCTCCCCAAGTCTACAGGATAATGTCAGTAAATGAAGTAGGCGTGTGATGTATCTACGACGGATGATGCGAGGTATTGATGACATGTGAAGAAAAAAAAAGAAAACGAATGCAAGCGTCTTGATCAGATGAATGAGATTGTGAGCATAAATTTTGTTCTTGTTTTTCGAAGAAATAGGGTACCCTTCCTGCGAGCGAGCAGCCCTGTAGCGAGAGAGTGAAAGCAAGCAATGTCTGGAGAATATATACAAAATAAAGAAGCGGATCATAGACCCACCACCTCAAAGGGGACTGAACGGCGAGCGAGTTGAAGACGAAGAGCAAAGGACATCCCAAAAGATCAAATGTGTACACGTAATTCCACAACAAGGGGTTGATGCAGGACGGATATGAAATCCAGAAGGGACGAACTAGGACCGCGAGGAGAGACAAGGGACAAAAGAGTGAGAGATGCACGGTGAGCGAGGTAATGACTGTGGTTGTTGTGCCGGTGAGGACGGAGGATCGGGGATGGCCATATCGCAGTGTTCCAACTTCTCGCAGCTATGGACCGGTCTGAGAAAAGGGTGCATGAGAGGGAGAATACGGACTTGCCGATCATTGTCTTTTCCAGAAACCTTTGACAGTCGTGACGCGAGCGCCCTTGACAGATGCTGGCATAGGCAGCTTGGAGGACAGCGGAAGGCTGTCCACCGGTTGTTTGGCCGATGTCGTGATCCGCGGCACCTTTGGAGGTATGCGCGAGGGTGGCGTCGGAAGCTTTGATGGAAAAGTCACAGCAGAGATGGCAAGAGGCGGAGGGTGGGATGATTGAGTGGCAATGACGTTCGCCAACTTGGCTGGCGGAATGAATTTGGCGGGCGCCTGAGGGATCCTAGAGCGGACGGTGGCAGAGGAAGGGGGAGAAGGAATTTTGGACGACGCCGATGGCTTGGTTGCCTGTAGTGCGGGGGTCTTGAGAGATTTGGGCTTGGGGGCCAACCTGAAGATGGACTTGGAACGGACGGTTGCCTGGGCAGAAGGAACCGGATTGGGAGCCATCATGGGCTCGATGCCTGCAGCGGACGCGAGAGAAGTCCGCTTACTTGGAGCGGGGAGAAGGGAAGCACGCGAGGCATTCGGGTTGCGAGAAAGACGCGACTCGACGGATGTAGAAGATACGGAGATGCGAGAAGAACCGTAGAAGGAAGCGATGGTAGAGGCTGACTGGGGGATCGGAGGCAAGGCAGAATTGGCGAGGGTGGCCCGAGAGGGAATCCTAGCAAAAGAGGGGCGTGGAGGAGCAGGCTCCACGGTATCGGCCAAGGGAGACGATACGGTAGGGGAGGTAGGCAAGGGGGGTACCTCCTCGGTGGGGGAAGCCAAGGGCGGGCGCTGCGAGCTGAACGAGGCACGAGAAACCGAAAACGAAGCTCGAAGAGAGGCCAGGGACGACTTTTTGCTGAGCGACTTTCTCGATTTCTTGTCCTTGTCGTCCGAGTCGCTCTCGTCGGGAGAGTCATACTCGGGGTCGTGTGTGGTGGAATCATTCTTGGCTGGGGAAAGACGGGAGATGAGACTGATGAAGCGGGTGCGCTTCTTGGGAGTTTTCGCCGTCTTGACCTTCTTTTCCTGAGAACGAGGACTGAGAAGGCCGGTTTGGTTGGGTTCCATGCTGGAAGGGGAAACGGAGACCGTGGTTGCGATGGACCAGCGTGACTGAGATCGAGTGGGGTCTGGAGCGGAAAGATGGGTTGGGAGAGCGGCAGAGGAAGGGGAGGCAAGAGACACGCTGGATTTTGGAGGGGATGCGGAGAGAGAGATGAGACTGGTGGTGGAGAGAACACCAGAGTTGAAAGAGGCAGTCGAGTCGTAGAAGAGATGGTCCTCGGATGGGGAGGACGGGAGAGCGACGTTTTCGGGAGGACAAGGGGAGAAGACGGCGCTGACGGGGGAGGCGGGGGAGGTGGTGAAGGAAGTGTCACGAGAGTGAGCAAAGGAAAAGGTGGTGCAAGTGGGGGAAGGGTGGAGAGCAGAGTCGACGTCATCGGAGGGGCTGAGGAGGTGAGCGTCCTGCTTGAGATGGCAAGAATCGTCGCGGTTGTGCAAATAGCCGTCGAGGAGAGGCAAGTCGCGGGAGAGGACGAGATCATGCTGGAACTCACCATGGACGATGACGGAGACGGGGAGGGGAGGAGGGAGGTCCTGAGGATGGCTCTGGTCAGAGGAGAGGGTGCTCGTGAAGGAGGGGAGACGGGAGATGCGGGTGGAAGAGGAGCGGGAGCGCATGGCGCGGGATGAGGTGGATTGAGTGACAGAGGAGACAGGAGAGGGAGGGGGCGCAGGGAGGGGCTGAGAGAGATGAGCTGGATGCGCAAGCAAGCGGAGAAGGACATACCTTGTCGGAAGAGGGTGGTACGTGAGTCTTCCAGTGGGCCATTTCCTGGACGATGAAACGGAGCGCGCGGACGCGTTCCTGCTCTTCAAAGTCGTCATCTGTGTGTGGATGAGAGGGAGGAAAGAAAAGGGCGTCGTAGGACGGACAGGGGGAGCAGGGACGGTCAGAGGAGACACGGGGGAGGAGAGGAGAGTCGGGACGGTCGATGGAGTGGGTGCGACGGGCGCCGAGAGAGGAGGAGGGGGAGGGGGAGGGGGGACGGGAAGAGTGCAGGGGATGTTGGTCGTGCTCGGCAAAGACAAAGTCGTACTGATGCTCGATCCAGGAATGGACGCGGGCATTGCGAGCGGGGGCAGAGTCGGAAAGGAGTTGGGCGAGGAGGACGGAATACGCCGCGTCGTCGTCTGACATGGCGGACTGCATTGGAGGAAAGAAAAAGAGAGAGCGAGGCAATAAAATTATTTATTTATGTAGCTTGGAAGGAGCGACGTGTTTGTGCATGTTGACGTAGCCGACGGTGCCGCAAAAAAATAATTGAATAACGTCAAAGTCAATCTTTGATCGCGGCGTCCACATGTTCCGTCACTGTCACACTGTCACATTCGTACTCGTCGGCTCCACGTGCGCGTACTCGCCCGCCTCCGTGCCCGCCCGCTCACATGGCAACGACGGCGATCTCGATTGCAACCCGCGAGCGTGACCGACCCCCTGTATGTTCACGTCGCCAGTGCCCCAAATCCAAATGCCAACGGTGTGTCCATTCCAGTCGAACCCTGTGGCGTTTGGCAAGCGGGAAAATGCAAGTTCGATTTCAATTCCCCGCACCCGACCGCCAACCTGCATTCTCAACCTTTTTTTTTTTTTTTTTTCCTTGATATATGCGTTTCCATCTCAATCACACACGTCATCGGTCGTGTACCTATCATACAGACATGGTGAGTGAAATATGCATACAGGTGCGATGTTATGGGTATCATCCTCATGGCGTCAGCTATCACCCCGCGTCAGCACCACCTCGCAACAATTTGCACTCACACTCACTCCTTCAGTCTTGCGCGTGCATCCGCAACAGGTCGTTCAGTATCCGCGCAACCGACCCCGCCCCGTCAGACACCCGCTCCCGCTCGTTCTCCTTCACTTTCGGGAGGTACTGCGAATTGAACCGGTCAGGGTGCCATCTTCGGATGTTGTCCTTGATCCGTTCCTTCGTCCCCCTGTCCTGAGGGTGGATCGGTGACAGCATATACGCCGTGATCCCAGGCCCCGTCAGCTCATCCGGTCCCTTTGGTCGCTTAAACATCGGCCACGGAAAGTCTTCCCATATCAGCGATGTCAGCGTCGGGATCTTGTCCCACTGACTTCGGTGCGCCTCAAACAGCTTCACAACCTCCTCCCTCGACATCGTTTTCCCCGTCTTTCCCTGCCGTTCGTGTTCCTGCATCGCCAACCGCGCTTGCTCCCGTCTGAATTGCTCTTCCCGTTGTTGCGCCTGTTCAGCCTGTCGCCGATGGAACTCCGCCTCCGTCATCGGGTTCGGCGTACTGCTCGTCGATCCCTTCCCTCCCCCCGTCGTCCCTGCCCCAGTCGGTTTGGGCGTGCTCGACGGTTGCGTACTCGTCGATCGCGTCGACGCCGACGTCCAGCCGCTCACAGGAATGCTCCGACTCGAAGCGCTCGTGCTAAACGGTGGACTCGCCGCCGCCGTCGTCGTCGTCGTCGTAGACCCGCTGCGTTCCCCACGACCGGGGATCGGCCACGGTCCCGATGAATTAGGCGTCTGAGGTGACACCGTCGGTCTAAACGTCTCCGGAGGCCACGTCTCCCAGGCCTCGTTCTTCTTCCTATCATCCGCTCTCTGACGGCGTATGCCTTCCTCCCGTTTCCGAAATTCGTCCTGTAGCCTGTCGTCCTCCCTACGACGCATTTCTGCCTCTCTCTGGTTGAGCTCTGCTTCCCTGCGTGTCAGTTCCTCCTCTCGCCTCCGCAACTCGTCCTCTTTCTTCCGTGTTTCTTCCGCCCTCCGTCGCGCCTCTTCCTCCTTTCGCTCTGCCTCTTCCTCTTTTCGCTCTGCCTCTTCCTCCTTTCGCTTGGCCTCTTCTTGCTTTTGCTTCGCCTCGAACTCTTTCCGCCTCGCTCCCTCCTCCATCATCTTGATCTCCTCCTCTTTCCGTCTCGCTTCTTCCTCCTTCCGCTTCGCCTCCATCTGTTTCGAGTTCGCCTCTTTTTCCTTTCGTTTCAATTCATCCTCCTTTCGTCTCACCTCCTGCTCCCTGGCCGTCGCCTCCCTTTCCTTGCGCTTTGCCTCTTCCTCCCTGACCCGCGCATCCCGTTCTTTCCTCCGAACCTCTTGTTCCTTTTTCCTCGCTTCCTCTTCCCTTTTCCTCGCTTCCTCTTCCCTTTTCCTCGCCTCCTCTTCCTTTTTCCTCGCATCGTCCGCCTTCACCGCCGCCTCCATCGCCTTTCTGTTCGCCTCTTCCTCCTTTCGGCGCCGTTCTTCCTCCTTGCGCTCGTTCTCGTCCTCGTCCCGCTGCTTCATGGCCTCTTCCTCCAACCGTCGCAGCTCCTCTTCACGCTCCTGCTCCCGCTTCTGCTCCTCGGCCCGCTTTCGCCTCGCATCGTCCTCGCGCCTGAGCTCCTCCGCCTTTTTCACGAGCTCCTCTTCACGCCTGTTCGCAGCTTCCTCCCGCTTGCGGAGCCCGTCCTCGATGTCCTGTATCCGCCGCTCGTTGTAGTCTCGACTCCGCCAGCTCCTATTATCAAACGGGTCGTCCCCGTCCTCCTCGAGGTCCTCACGGTGGGTATGGACAGGGCGGGGGTAGTCCTGCTGAAAGTAGTGGCGCATGTCCTGGGAGGAAAACCGTGCGCGAAGCTGGGAGGACTGCCAACTGCGGCCGACCTCCTCCGGGGTCTGGGGCGAGCGGGAGGCGCCCTCCCAGCGGGGCGCGCTCCAGTTGCGCGTGCTGGGGCTGGACTGGAACGGGAACGGGTCGTCGACCGTAAAGGAGCGCTTGTTCGCGATGGGCCGACTCGCGGAGCGGGAGAACGAGGCCGAGGATGGCGGCGAGATCTGGACGGGTCTGTCGTCGGCGCGGACGCCGCGGTCGTCCGGGTGGACGTAACCCGATCGGGCGCGGTCGAGGTTGGACCACTCTTGGTCGAGGGCGTGCACGCTCGCGCGTTCGCGGTCGGCGTTGAGGGCGTCGAGGGGGTCCGTAAACGCGGCGCTGAGGACGGAGGGGGGTTTGGAGGTGGAGGTCTGGCTGGCGGTGCTGCTGCGTCTGGCGAGGGTAAAGGTACGGGACATTTGCGCGTCCTCTTCGGGGGTGATGGACGGCTTCCAAAACTCTTGTACGATCGGGCGGGCGTTCATGCTCGGTTTGCGGCGGATGCTCTCCCTGCGAGGGAGATCGGGGGGATCGGTGGAGGTGCGAGCGGTGCGGTGGATAAACTCGGGGTCGTCATACAAGGGGGCAGGTTTGGAGCGGTCGAGAAAGGAGCGGTCGGTGTCGAGGATGGAGGGAGGCTTCCAGGAGCCCATGGAGGTGACGGAACCGGCGCGAACTTTGCGTGTGGATCGGTAGGGAGGGAAGTCGTCTGAAGAGGTCGGAAAGTCGTCGCGGTCGAAGCTGGGCTGGAAGTAGGGGCCGGTGTCGCGTTCCGGGTCGATGATCTGGGTGGGCGTCCGGGAGAGGGGTTTGATGTTTGGGAGCGGGGTCGGGGTAGCGCTCTCTGAGAGCAGATCGGAGGGGAGAGGGGGCGGGGGCGGAGGATGATTGGGTGGAAGCGGAGGCGGCGGAGGCGGAGGCGGAAGGAGAGGCAGTGGTGGGGGGGGAGGAGGTGGTGGTGGTGGTGGTGACGGGGCGTGCTTGTTCTTCCTCTCCCTTTCGATCCTGTCCAAGATAGCCTGCTGCTCCTTCATCATGCTCTCTGACCAGGCGCGATCGAGTTGCTCGCCGGACGCCCAGCGACGTTCCTGGCGTTCGCGCTCGAGAGCGATGCGGAACTGCTCCTCTGCGAGCTGGCGGATGGTCCTGAGCGTGGCGAGGTGGTCGGCGGTCAGACGGTCGCGCTCCTCGGGGCCGACGATGCCCTTGGCGAGTTCGTCGGCAAGCTTCTGCTTGGCCTCGTCGACCATGGAGCGGAGGCCGGCCTCGATGTTGAGCTTGAGGGACTGTTTCCATTCATCGTCTGGCTCGAGATCGTGCACCACGGCTGCCATCGACGAGGAGGGGAGAGGGGGAGGGGGAGGAGGAGGAGGAGGATGTGATTCTGACGTAAAAATGAATACACACACACGGACCTCGAGGCAGCCGTGAGGTCGCTTTTCTTTTTTCTTTTTTCGTTTCGCTTTTTAATTATCGATTCCCTGTGCACTGGCCCCGATGGTCATCAATCACAATCACAATCTCACTCTCTCCTAGCTCCTTCTCCCATCATGCCCCCAAAGCGTCGCGGTCCACACTCAAAGGCACCACCACCCAAGGCTCCTCCTCCTCCCGATCCACCCGCCATCACCCTCCTCGCGCCCGTCCCGCCCCGGCCCCCGACCCCGACCCCACCTCTGCCGCCCCCCATGCCCCCCGAGTCCGACGCCGCAAGGGTCCGCAGGGAGTGGTCCAAGTTCATCGACACCTGGTACGAACCCCAAAAGAAAAAGCTCGTCGAAAAACTCCAAAAAGACCTCCTCGTCAAGTACAAGAACCTCGGCTCGCCCAAGGAGACCCAGAAGCTGCGCGAGATGGAGCTCTTCGAGAAGCTCGACTCCCTCGTACAGCAGCTCGCACAGCCCGCCCGCGCGGAGTGGGAACGCCGTCTCGACCTCGCCCGCCTACGCGAAGATCAGTGGGACGACATGTCCGGCGAAGATCAGCACGCCGTCATGAGCGTCTTCGTCGGCTTCTACAACGACGACCTCGATGACATGGACGATCACGACGACGATAACTCCACACAGCCTTCCTCGATCGAGGAAGACAGTTCCATCGAAGATCCCCACCTCAAACATGCACCCGCACCCGCTAGACTGCCCGTTCCACCAACCCCCACCAGAGCACACTTTGAGTTCGTCAACCCGACCTCTTTTTTTACCGACCTCATCGCCCCATCCGATCCTACTAAAAAACTGCCCGCTCTCTCCATGGTCAGTTTACGTCCTGTCGCATTGCCTCTCTCTCTCGCTCAGCCCCCTGTCATCCCGTTTAGGATCACTTGGCAACCCTCGCCCCGTCCGTTCCGTCACGTTCGCCTGAACCTGTCAGTGCTGGTCCCGCTGGCGTCCTTGGTTTCCAGCACTGGGCTTCCGAAGCTGGCATTCTCACACAACCTCCTCAGGCCCCGTCGTCCAAGACCCAGCCCCAGCCCCCACCCCCCCCCCCCCCCCCCCCCCCCCCCCCCCCCCCCCCCCCCCCCCCCCGCCCCAGCCCCAGCCCCAGCCCCCCCCTCCTCCCCCCCAGACCCTGAGTGCCCGTCCTCGCCCGACGGACCTCACGTCCCGTCAGCCATCGGCTGCATCCAACATGTCCCCTCCCCTCAACGTATCATCCCCACAGTTCTCCCCTCCTAATCCTACCACCAAATTCTCTCCCCCGATTAATACGGAGGTCTCGCCTCTCGGCAAACGCTACATCGGTCCCGTCATCACCGAGGATGATCCTGATCCCTTGGATGAAGAGCTTCTCAAGTCCAAGATGGCATACGACTACCAACAGTACAAGATCAGCCTTCGCATCCAGATGATCTATCAGTTCCATGCAGAGGCCGCCGACATCGAGATCAAACTCTTCGAATCCCTGCTCGCAGGCGAGGGCACAAAGGAAAGCCGGGCCCGTGCCGTACAGGAGCACGAGTCCAGCATGATGCGCCTCCGTGAGCAAAAGGAGGAGGACCGCAAACGCCTCTGTGCAGAGGAGCGCGAGAAACGTCGCGAGGAGATCCGCTCCCATCTCGCACAGCGGCCAAAGCCCGCTCCGTCTTGGCCCGACAAGCCGTCGGTCCAACAACGCCCCCCCAAAGTCACTCTCCAAAAAGAAAACGTCCCTGTTCCTTCCCCGGCCCTCGCCAAGCTTGAGCCTCCGAGCGCCATCAAGAAGTCGAACAGCACTCTGTCCCAGGACGAAGTCTCTGCAAATGAAGCCTTGTTTGCGAACGCCATGGCGGCGATAAATCAAGGAAAAGCTAGCGCGACAGGGTTGACCCCTGCCCAAGCATCGTTGAACGAAACCATCTTTGCCAACGCCGCCGCCATGCTCGCCACCAAAGGCCCTCCTCCCGAGACCAATGCCAAGTCCGCCTTGCAGCCTCCCAGCATCATGAAAAAATCCAACAGTGCCCGTTCCCAAGAGCCGGACGTTCCTCACATCACCGTCAGCTTTGCCGAACCTCCCACCGCCCCTGAGCCCGCCCAAGCGCCACCCACCATCACCACCACTACCACCACCGCCAGGGGCAAGAAAGGAAAAAAGGGTCAGCAAGCGGCGCAGCCTCCTCCTGTCAAGCCGGTTGCCATCGCTGAGCAATCGGACGTGGACGCGGAACTGCCTCCAGCGCCATCTCTCTGGGACACTGCTGCCGTTGCTGCCAAGAACGTCTGGGGAGCGGCGTCCGCTACCATCTCCGCGCCCAATGCGTGGGCGGAGGGTAGCACTTGGGATGCTGACCCCACACCCCTGCCAGCGCCACCTAAGGGGAACGTCAATGCAAAGAAGGCTGCTTCTGCTGGGAAGAAGGGCAAGAAGGTGACGATCGCGGAGGAGCCCGACGTTGACGCTGATCCGATCGTGC
Source organism: Boletales sp. KT-2023a (assembly GCA_038090395.1). NCBI lineage: Eukaryota > Fungi > Basidiomycota > Agaricomycetes > Boletales > Boletales sp. KT-2023a. Next base: position 20,841 of record JBBPMP010000051.1, read on the forward strand.
CGCCGCCACCAGCCTCGAAGGCCAAGGCGACGAAAGGGGCGTGGGGTGCCGCGAATGGCAGGTCCAAAGTGGCACCCCCCGTCGTCGAGGAAAGCGAACCAGAGCCTGCTTCCCCTGCTCCTCCGGCAATGCCGGCGTGGGGCAAGAAGGGCTTCGATAATAAGTCCTCGCAGAAGAAGCCCCAGCTGAAGGTCGCCATCTCGGAGGAAACAGAGAGCGAGTTTGAGCCGGTCGCTCCGCCTGCGCGAACGAACAAGGCCAAGTCGACGTGGGGCGTCCCTGCTGAGACGGGGAAGAAGGCCACGCAGCAACGGCAGGCAGAGCCTCGCCGTGGCGCCGCCCCTGGCTTCAGGTCTGTCCGCGTGGACCCAGTGTCAGATCCCGAAGACGTGTACCCGACCGTAGACGACGACATGATGCCCGGTGCCTTGGATCCTACGGAGTCGGACGAGACCGAGGAGCTTGACGCGAGTACCTGGTTCAACCCAGAAAACATGAGCTACTGGGACAAGTTCATGGGTGGTCCATCCCCGGTAGAGACGCAGGCCGTCCCTGAAACCGATGAGCAGCCAGGAAAGCACGCTCGGTGGACGCCTACCGTCAATGGTGAGAGCGATGAAGAGGACGGCGAGGCGGACGAGGATACGGCGGCGGCGGGCATGTGGATGCAGTACGCCGTCAGCGGGGTGGATATATCCTCCTTGGGCGGCTCGCTGGAAGAACCGCAACGCACGCCTTCCGAGACGCACCGCGACACGACGGTCTGGGAGCAAGGCAAGGGGAAGAAGCAGTTGAATTCGACAGGGGACGCTGGGAATCGCGCGCAGCAGACTTCGGTCTTCGATAGAGCCGCGTTCACCGGCCAGTGGCCCAAGATGGAGAGCTGGTTGTCCCCTCCTTCGAGAGGGCAAAACTCGGGCTCTACGAGAGTCTTTTGATCCATTCGTGTTTCCGTTTTTTTTTTTTCGTTTTTTTCCTTCTTTCTCTCTGTTTTGTCAATGATCGCTTTGATGGCTGTTTTTTCTTTTTAATATATATCTCTTACGCTTCTGTATATTCTTTTCCTTCACGAGCGCCTGCAGGTTCAGCACGAGTAACTTACTCGGATAATTCTAATCTTGTCGTCTTGTTGTTATCGCGTGGTCTAGTCTTCGCCTATTTTCTTCCACCGCTATCCTATATTTTTGATGCATATTTGGCAGCGCGCGTGTAACCGCCGTCGAGGGCGAGTGTAGGGGAGGGAAGGTGGGGGGGAAGACGTGTAATCGTAGGCAACGAGGCCCCATGTGACTTATTAACCGAACGCGAATGAACGGCACGTTGTCCCCAACGCGTCATGTTCTGATAGGGGGGATGGAACTTTGTGCACGTGGCCGTTGCGCGCGGTAACCTGGTCGAACGACGCGGTCCGCCGACATCCCATGATCAATCGCCGTTCGCGGGGCGTGTCAGATGGACGAGCGCCCGAGGAGATTCGGGAAGATAGTCATAATCGAAGTCTCGGGTGTATTAGTAGTGGAAGGAGGACGGAGAGTTGACGACGACGGCGTCTAGGCATCATCCTGCTCGTCACGCAAAGTAGAAAAGGAACGACTGTTTGATTTATCGTGCTATGTACGATCTTGTACGACGGATACCGCCCAAGTAAGAGAAAAAGGAATGACTGTGTGGGTTACGATAACGAGTGCTGCAATGTACAACGGTTACAACCTTGAGCTTGAACGGCGTCTTTTTTTTCTTCCCGTTTCTTTCTTTCACATTCCACGTCCGGCTAATTCTCCTGCATCGTCACTTCGTTCATGATGCGCGTCAACATCCTGACAACAGCGCTCGCGATCGCCTCTGCGACGGCCTGCTGATCCGACCGAATCTTGGGCAACACTTGCATGGTGAACTTGTCGGGGTGGAAGCGCAACAACTCCGGCTTGACTTTCTCCCGCGCCGTCTTGCCCTCCACGCCGGGCCGGAGCGGATGAAACAAGAACGTCCGCACGCCCTCGTATGTGATCTGTTCCGCAGAGGTCACGACGCCAAGCACCGGCCAGGGCATCTCCCACGCCTGGATGGGGGGGAGCGTCCGGCTCGCCCGCAGCTCGACCCACTTGCCCTCGTACGTCGCGTAGTGCGTGCGGACCTGCGCGTCGTGCTGCGCCTGGCGTTCCTCCCGGGCCTTGCGCTCGACCTCCTCCCGGACCCGACGTGCCTCCCGGGCCTTGCGCTCGACCTCCTCCCGGGCCCGACGTGCCTCCCTCGCCTTGTGCTCGGCCTCCTCGCGCGCCTGTCGTTCCCGTTCCAGCCGCGCAGCGTGCTCCTGCTCCATCCGCTCCCTGCCCGCGCGCAACCGCCGAATGCAAGACTTGGCCCGTGCCATCATGCGCTCCCGTTCCGCCTGCTTCTTGCGCGCCTCTTCCGCCGCCTTAGCCTCGCGCGTCTGCGCCTCGTGGAATGCCCGCTCCTGCGCCTCCCGAACCGCCCGTTCCGCCGCGTCGTGCACACGCTGCCGCTCTGCGTCGACCCGCATCGCAGCCTCTTCCATCGCCTGAAAATGCGCCGCCGCGCGCGCCTTCTCGGCCGCCACGAACGCGGCCACCTTCTCCGCCTGCTCTTCCCGCGCCTGTTCGTCGTGTTCTGGGCCCCACCGCGCCGCCGCCTCGCGGTCGCGTTTCGCGTGCGCGCGGCGCCGCTGGGACGTCTCGACCGCCGCACGCGCCATCTGCGCGCGGCACGCCGCGAGGTCCTCATCCATCGCGCGTCGCCCTTCGATCTTGGTCAGCTGTTCAAAAAAAATCCGGTCTTCGTCGTCCATCTGAGCAGGGTGGGCCGCGGTGAGCGCCGAGGCTTCGCGGCAGAGCTTGTGGATGCTCTTGCGCGCGCGCGCGAGGCGGTGGGCGTGCCGTTCGGACATGCGGGTCCGGGACGAGAGGATCCCGGGGCGGATCGCGCCGCTGCTGAACGAGAGGTGTTTGGGTCCACGTTTGGCATTGGTGGGACGGTGGGGCCGTTTGGGGGCGTCCTTGGCCAGCGTGCTTGGCGTCGCATTGCGGGGGTGGTCCGGAGTGGGGGTGGTGGGACGTTTGGTGGGATCGTCCTTGGTGAACAGTTGATGGATTCTGCGCAGGGTACCTGGGTCGTCCTCGTCAAAGGTCGGCTCTCGGACGGGGCTGTTCAAGGGACTAGGATCAGGGGAGCGACCGTCGGTCAAGTTGGGTGTCTGAAATAAGTTGAAGCATCGCTTCGGGTTGAGAAAGTTCACGATCCTGATACCAGCAGGAGACGCCTTCGGCGTGGATGGTTTGTATGGATGATAATGGGCACGAAGCCGGGCGGACATGGGAAAGACTGTCTGAGTAAATTCAATGAGAAGAAACGTGCACGAGAAAGAATAAACGTACTGAATCGATGTGTGAGTACGGTCTTGATGTCTTGATATCCTGAGGGGTTGACTTGACGCGGGAAAATCCTTCTGCTTATTATACGATACGGTCGACCACTACCATTTTTGTGTCCTAATAGGCGAGTCCATGACTGATGAAGCGTCCGTGAGTGGTCCCCATTGTTCTGGCGACGCTTGAAAACTCCGCCAGAGTCCACATCCCATGTACTGTCCGAATGGAAGTCCAAGCGCATCGACGTGCAACCGTCCACATTCCGTCTCGTAAAAAAGCGCCCACAAACCTGGTACCGCCACATCAAAGCGATCAAGCAAAATTCGTTCCTGATCCGGAAATGCAAGGCAGTGAAACCCAATTGGAGAATTGAATAAGCTGGAAAGTGACATTCGTTTTCGGTTGTGCGCCCCACCGGCAGCAAGCCTTACCCTTTGGAACATGGCTGGAACACGGAAGCACGAGTTTTACGACTCGGTGGCCGTCTTTGGACACAGCTCACCAATGGCGGCCAACGAGGCGCGCCAGGCTGTGGTGCTCGCCATAGCACACCGCTCTGGCCGCCAAACATCCATAAATGGAAATGCCCCTGAGTGACTCCGACATGCGTCGTTTTAAGACAAAGCATGAAAGTACAAAGAGGGCCCCTGCCAAACGACCACATCAAAGCAATCCTTGTCTGAAAGACTACTTGAGCGCCACAGAGCAGCAAGCGTGAACTACTTACCTTTCACCCACCACCTACACCCGTACGTCGTTCCTCCTCATCACATCTCGTCCGTCTAACCCAAAGTCCAGCAGAACCTGACTGCATGGCACCTCAGACACGTAGTGCCAAAACCTCCCCTGCCCGCACCACGCGCAACAGCGTGTACGGCCGTCCGCCATTGCTGCCACCCAAGCCCCTCAAGAGTTCGACCAACACTGTCCCAGCTCAAACTGCGCAGGCGCACGAGCAAGGCACCCACGGCAATGCGACTTCCGCCGGCGGTACAAAAGGTACCCCGTGGCTCTCGTGCCGAGACCCGTATGGCATCATGACCACGGTCGCCGTCTCCGAGACCGGCAAAGGTGTCCACGTACGCTGGCACTATCCAGAGGATGACCCCGAGGTCGATGACGCCGATCCTGTTGTCGACGTCGAAATGGGCACGACTCACGACGAGGAGCGTGGCGTCACTCCCCCGGTCGCGGCGATGGGGCCGGGCAACGTTGGACGTCCCCCCTTCCTTCAGACGCCAATGGCACTTCAGCCCTACAATGCTGGATCTGTTATCCTGACTCCCGTCAAGAAACCAAGGCCCCTCCAGCGCAGTCCCGAGCGCATCGGGGACAAAGGGGTACGCTGCCTATACGAGAAAGGGGGTGTCCTGAGAGACACCAATGGTATAGCTAGAATCGTTCTCCGCCACCCTGTCGGGTCGGCCGCAAATCTTTCGAGAGAGCAAGTAGAACGTCTGGAAGACGAGCGGGAGGAGAGAATCATCCGATTTCAGGTGGAAAAGCTGTTGGCCGAAAAGAAGCGTTTGGAAGAAGAGGAGAGCTTGTCCGACAGTGGCTACGAGGAAGAGATGGAGACAGACGTTTCTTCTTCCAAGCGCGATCTCACAAGGGAAGGGACGAGTGACACGATTCTTGTCCCCGACGACGATTCGCCAGGACCAGCGGTCTCCCTGGAGGAGATGACGATCCCATCAAACGTCTTCAGGGGTCCAAATGGGGAACTACTCGATCGTCACGGTCGCCAAATGCTTGGACGTGAAGGAACCATCTTGATCGATTCCACACACTCGCTTCCAATGAGGCTCGTGAGAGAAGGCTCCGTCCTAGGCTCGACGGACGTTGACGACCATTTCAGCCACGAGCTCAGTCATTGCGTTACCAAAGCCAACGGGTTACGCGTACGTCTCGGACGTGAAGGAACTGAGCTCGTCAATTAGGCGATAGCAGTGTCTCGATGCACGACTTTACCAGAGTCATTCTTGTAACTTTTCCACATTCTCATGCTTTTCTGTATATTTTCTCCTTGTAATAACTTCCGTATCTCAGTCACTCACTCAGCATTCTAACTGTGTAATCACACGTCGATATTAATTATCATATAACATTGTCTCAAGGATACACTCACAGTTCGACGAGAGGATGACTTACAGGGAAAGGATCGAAAAACGACGTGCACATTGTAGAAACAGAAAAATGATGCCGACGCCGATGTCGATGAAGGTTGGTGGCACTCATTTTGTATTACGTAAAATTGCCGCACAAGTCTCTTTGTATTTTTCCTTACGAATCACAACGCAACGAGCATTCTTTGGACCACTTGTCCATGTGGGACAAAATGTGAGATATGATTGACAATGTGGACAGCCAACAATAATTCAAAAGGTAAACTGGTATTTTATGGCTTGTGGGGAATATAAACGAAGGCCATATCTCAAAGATTGGCCCTTTTTTACGTTACAAATTTAACAACACCTTTTGTCTGACGTTTAGACCTGGTCCAAAGACTGCCTCCCAGCGACGTGAATGCTGGTGCTATCGGATCGGTTCTAATTCTTCTAAAAGGGCAAAGACGACCCGTATGAACTGTCTCTCATCATTCAGTTTGTTCTACTCGCTCATCACTTGAACCTTGACTCTCATCGATGACGTCCATGGATGTTCAGCGCCCAAGGCAGTTGACGGCAAGGGCTAGACTCTCAGCAACCTGAAGCCCGTCGTCCGCAGTGCCGCCGATCCTGACGTGGACAGCTCGCAACATTCCCGGTGGACTTGCTAGCCCGCAGCGGGATGATGGGACGATCGCTGGCAGCGAGCGTGACCTCAGGAGCACACCACTCGATGGTCGTGCCATGCCTGGTCATGTGCATAAGTAGAATCAACGGTTAACTTGCACGCGCATACAATGCAAGAACCACTTTCACGTTCTCCCGCGTTCTTCCTTCCAAGGTCATAGTCACAGTTTTGACATATAGTTGGTGCTTGTAGCATAAGCCTGACACTGGTGGCGATAGAAGGGATCAGAGGGGGACTATCATGTCGATAAAGCATGTGATAGATGAGACGCACGAATCTTGCTGTTTCAGTTAGACATACTTGACAACTGTCAAGTGCATGAATCGGAATCAACGAATCCCATCTAGCCCCAACCAATAGAATGTCGAAAATGGGCTCTAGAAGGTGAGGTGAAATTGAGTGTGGTGTATGATAGCTGTAGGGATTATTTTCTGTGACAATGGGTCACACGGGAGCTCGTTCGAAAGAACTGGATAACATCCTCCATTCGAAGGAGACTACTCTACGAGTAAAGACCGTAAGGATTATATAGCTATTCGCTAATGCTAAACAGGGTCTGATGAAGATGTCGAATAACTGTCAACAAAAGTCTAGGAATGATAAGGAATGCGGACGCTGTCGTCCGACGGTTGTAGCGATAGTCCGTTAGTCCAATAAGTCACATTCGTGACATTTTTCCCACGCTACCTCGTTCACGACCACAATGGCCTCTCCCCCAAAGCCATGGGAGCGGGCTGGCACACAGCCCCCCGCACCGATAGCGTCGTCATTGCCATCCACGACGACGGCAGCACCATCGACCACAACTTTATCTTCCACTGATACTCCTTCTGTTCCTGCGCGCCCGGCATCGCTCTCCAACCCTTCAATGTCTACCTCGCCTTATGCTGCTACCTCCTCACCTTACAACAGCCTCTCATACTCACCCTACTCCAGATTTGGATCGACTCATTCACCCTATGGCAGTGGAATGTATGGAAGCAGCATGGGATATGGTGGGATGGGCGGGTATGGATACGGCGGGTATGGAGTAAACAACATGTACGGCGGCATGCCGGGGATGGGCGGGATGGGCGGGATGGGCATGTATCCCGGCATGGATCCCAGCAACCCCTCCCTCACGCAAACGCTCGAAGCAACTACTCAGCATACGTTCTCACTCTTGCATTCCATCGTGCAAACATTCACTGGGGTTGCACAAATGCTCGAGTCAACCTTCATGGCGACGCACAGCTCTTTCTTTGCTATGGTCGGTGTCATTGAACAGTTCAGTCATCTCCGGAATGCCCTGGGGAGTGTCCTTGGACTGTTTGGACTCGTGAAGTGGATGAAAGACCTTGTTAGCGGGAAGCGCAGTTCATCGATGCAGGGAGAGTTCAGGGAGTTCATCAATGGACGTCCTGTTCAAGGACCTTCCGGACCACCTGCACCAAAGCCGAGCAAGAAGCCTCTTATCATCTTTTTCCTCGCGATCTTTGGCATACCATATGCCATGTCCAAGCTGATCAAAATCCTCAACGAGCGTGCCCAACAACAGACACAGGGCCAGGTCGGTGGCTCACTCGGCCCACTCGATCCTTCCGCGTTATCGTTCGCTCGAGCACTCTACCCCTTCGCACCGTCGTCACCCTCTGAGCTAGCACTGAAGGAAAACGAGATCGTCGCGATCATGGGAAAACTGGACCCCGCCACTGGAATGGAGGTTGACCCACGGCTGGAAGTGGAGACAGAGTGGTGGAGAGGACGGACACGGGACGGGAGAGAAGGCTGGTTCCCGAGGAAGTGGGTGGAGATTATGGAACGGAGAAAACCGGTGGAAGAGCCAAAGAAGATTGACTAGTGCCTGCGTGCTCTGTTACACCTTGATGTTTGATGATTCGAGTCTCGAGACGTCTATCAATACGTACTGGGATACCGAACTTGATGTTTAAATCGGATTATTTGCAGAGACAGACATGCGACCATCCTCGTTGCTCCCAAGGTAGGAAAAGGACGGAATTTGGATCTGAATTGAGCTGGCAACTCGGCGAGATTTAAGGGCTGATTACGTTGCTTGCAATGTCCTGCAGGTGTCGTTACTCCCCATTCTCACCAGATCAATGAGATCAATCAAAACATAAAAGGCAAAGGGTGTGTCTGGGGAGAAGGAGTCTAGATTCCAGAGAGTTGACGGAGTCGGTTAGAAAAATAAACGGAAGTCTCGTTTTCGCGGCCACATATCAGAGGAGCGAATTTGATTCGTTTGCTCCGTGTTCACTATATCAATCTCACGTTCTACATATATGTGTTTCCGGGTAGGTGGGCGGATTTCCCTCACCCCTTCTCACATCGTTCCCTACACACTACTGTCTCTTTACTTCCCTGAACAAATGCACATACAAACTCTGTATCCTTTGTTCGACCAACGGCGTGCTTAATGCAAGCAAGGTTTGCGCCGCATTCAGTCGGCACTTCCCGCGTTGTTACACCGCCATCGCTGGGATAATACCACAACCGGTACCTCCCTACCAAAGTCATGTTCCTTTTCATTACCACTGCGGCTGACGTATTAGTTTTCTAAACGCCCAGATATGCTGCTCAAGAATAGTGCCTCTTCATCTTCTCCGCTCATTGCAGTCGCAATTCTAGTCGGCGTCCTGGTCGGCTTCGCGTTGTCTCACATAGGTTACAGCGCTAAATTCCAATTCCTCAGTCAATCGCTGCCCGCGCAGACAATCTTGACCGATGAAGTCGTGTGGTTGCACCACTCTATCCAGCGTCCCGTGCACGCTCCAGGCCCCTCGGACGAAAACTACTTTGAATACCTTCAAGACATGGTTTCCAAAACGAACGGCTTTTATGCTCGCGATTACAGCCTTTGGTTAGGTTGGAATAACGTACGTTTTCCACCCTTATGTACGTTTTATGGGCGCGTTCTCAAGGTCATGCAGATGCGCTATATCATCGAGACGGCTGTCCTTCATGGTCGCATACTGAACCGAACAACCATCATTCCTTCCTTTGTATACGCTCGAGCGTGCGAATTCGACATGTACGCCACTCATTCTTTCCACTCAGCGTCAATTTGATATTGAGGTTTTGCTCTTCAGTCAGACGTGTGCGGCATATGCTACGATGGTCAATCGCAATGACGCCACACATACCGACGAGTGGCGGGATCTCCCAATCGAAAAACAGATGGCTTGGCAAGTACCAATATCCGTCATGTTCAACCTCACACACCTCCGACAATCCCACTCCGTCATCACGACAGAAGAATATTTTCGCCTAAACGACATATCGGAAGTCGTCGAATCGAGCGACGGTCAATGGAACCTTGATACTTACCACATCCGGGACTCTCAAGGAGTAGTCAACCCCAGCATACATGTCGTCGAGAATGAATGGTATGACTCGGGTAACATGTTCCGTGTCGACTTCATACCTCAAGACATGCGCATCCGTGGCGGATGGACCGAACAACTTGGTGGCGACCCTTCTCGTGACGAAGTGGGAAGATGGTCTAAATCAAAGCCGCACTCTGACTTATACCATGCGCTGACCAACGCTTTGCCATTTCAAAAATCCATATTGGATTGGGACACTGTGCGAAGGATCGTGGAGGATGGTGAACACATCACGCCAACGTCATCCGCGGAAGAGGTTGGGGACGTGCTCCGAGAAAATGGTTTTGAGGTGCTCTATACCTTTGGCGCGTGAGTGCTTTCTGGTTCTCCACGGAATGATTGCTGAGTTTGGATCTCACCACAGAATGGACGCTGATACAGTAAAAGACGTTATTTCGCCTACGCGTCAGGCTGTTCCAAGGCATCGGATAAGAGGTTTATACGAGGATTTCCGCGGTTTAAAAGACCGAGTGCTGTTGGTGCGCGGCGAACTCCATGTGGCGCGCAAACCTGTGAGCATCAATGTCATACACAGCCAACGTTGATCAACTCGTCACATAGGGTGCCTTGTATTTTACGTCCGTTGAAAGCCGAAATCGTTACGTTCGGACGGTGTTGTACGATATTCGACTGACAGATAATATTCTCGCATTGGCCGAGCGGATTAGCGATCGTATGCTTGGGTTGAACGGTGGGCGACTATGGATGGCTGCCCATATGCGCAGAGGAGACTGTGAGTTAGTATCAGTTCATATCTGTGACAGAGCCTCACGTATTCCAGTCACGAAATTAGGCTGGGCCATGGAGGCTGATTTCCGAGCTCACACTGCCCGCATCAAATCGCATCTTGAGAGAGGTCGAGAAGTACTAGCGTCGATGCATGGCGGTGAAGCGACTGTGTACGATGTTCCTGATGCAAACCCTCATTCGTCTCTCGTGACGCTGGACCCACCAAATCCGGACGACAAGTGAGCACTCCTTGAAGTTATGTCTGTATTTGCATTCATTCTAAATACGACTCCACAAGGTTTTATATCGCTACCGACGAACGGGATCAAGCAAATCTCGCATATCTCCGAGAACAAGGAGCCATTCTGATCACAGATCTACTCACAAAAGAAGACCACCGAGAGATGGGATGGCCAATTATACTGACAGACGTGTTGGCGCTCTTGGAGCAATCAATCATGTCACGGGCGGGTTATTTTTATGCGCACGTCATAAGTTCTGTTGCAGGTGGAGTCATGAATTTGCGGGCGGGCCTGGGCATGGATCCACGGACTGCTTTGTTGGATTGAGGACACGATGGCTTTTGCAGATACATACCAATCGTTGACCTTTTTTTTTCCTTGTCATATTTCGCTTTCCTTTATCACGTAGTATAATATATATATATGTTTCTAGATGCCTAATCGACTGCGTCGCAATCAGATATGTAGTAAACATAAAATTTGAATACAACTTCCTGCTGGTGTTACCACGAGCGAGCTTGGGGGTTTGAAACTTCAAAGCTCCATGCTTCTTTCCTCCTCTTTTTCATCCACCTCAAGGTGCACCGGACAGGGTATTATTCCTGTACGTCAACGTCAAGGCAGTTCCTTATGACAGTGACGCTTTACAACATGCTACTTGCATGTAAAGTCCAGCGTGAAGCTACAACCTTGCTGACCGCAGGAATATCGTCACAAAAAGGAGGCAGCGTTTACCCTGGCAGGCTTTCACTTGTGAGGCATATCATGATTTGCAACCCGAGACTAACCTGAGGTGTCAGTTCGCGGGGATACCAGTCCCAGTACTGGCAGGTGCCTGATATCAACAAGCTAGATGACGATCATGTATGATGACAGACTCGAAGTTCGACTGAATGTCGTAACTTCGGTACATGTCCATATTTGGGCATTTGCTGACCTGCGGCTTGAACTAATTACAGTAACGAGCTCCTCATCATTGTACAACGAAATATATATATATAATTGTGACAAATTCACAAAAATATGTATAATAAGGTAACTATCTTGAAAGTCATTCCCAGCTGTGCAAAAAGTTGGCACAAATTGGTCTCAAATAGCTGCGGGCTCTGTGTTACATACATCCGGGCTTCAGTGACCCAGGGCCGTTTCGCCTCGCTAATACTTATCTTCAAACGCCCGTAACCAACCGCCCGATAAGGAGCGAGGCGCTGATTCGGACAATGCCTTGTTCGTTTGTAGGTCTTTTTCTCCGCTTGCTTCTACCGTTCACCAGTCCGGTCTCCGAAATAGCTCGGCCATGCTAGTCAGATTTTTGCGTCCTCCACTTGCTGCTGGAGTGGTTCTGGCCGGCTTACTAGTCGGCTTCGCATTGTTGACCATGGGATACGGCGCTAAATTCCAGTTTCTCGGTCAATCACTTTCCGCCCAGACAGTATTGGATGAAGTCATCGTGAATACCCCTCAAGGTGACTCGGACAGGTACTACTTGGAATACCTCGAAGACATGGTTTCCAAAACCAACGGTTTCTATGCCCGCGATTACAGCGTCTGGTTAGGCTGGAATAACGTTTGTCAATCTGGCGCTCTTTACCTGCGCCTGTTCACTGTCATGTAGATGCGCTATATCATCGAAACGGCCGTTCTTCATGGTCGCATTCTGAATCGCACGACCATTCTTCCTTCATTTATTTACGCTCGCGCGTGCGGGGTTGACGTGTGCGTTCACAGCCTCGCCGCCCAGCGTCTATTCGATCCTGATCTTTTCACCTTTAGTCAGACATGTGCCACGTATGCCACGATGCTTGATCGCACCTGGACCAAACGCAACGATGAGTGGCAGGATCCTCAGGATGAACGACCACGCGCGTGGAAGCTACCAATAACCCTTATGTTTAACATCACACACCTCCAGCAGTCGCACGCCGTCATCACAGTAGAGGACTACTTTCGCCTGCACGATATCCCTACGGATGTCGAAACGAACGATGCACAATGGAACGTGGACACGTACCATGTCCGGAACTCGAGGGGGGAGATCAGCCCCAGTCTACATGTCGTTGAAAACGATTGGTATGACGCAGGCATAGTCCGCGTCGATCATATACCTCAAGATATGCGTACTCGGGGATGGTGGACAGAACACTACGGTGATCCTTCTCGTGATCAAGCGGGAACATGGTCTCAACCTGAGTCGCACTCACCCATCTACCACGCGCTGATCAACTATATGCCGCCTGATAATGTATTAGCTTGGGACACTGCCCGAAAGGTCCTTGAGGATGGTGAACGCATCACACCAACTTCATCAGTAGAGGAGGTTGGCGATGTCCTTCGAGAAAACGGATTCGAAGTACTCTATTCCTTTCATACGTGGGAATTTCTGCGCTTATCCTTCGGGAGTGATGCTACAATTAATTCCCGTTGCAGGTCATGGATACTAAAAAACGTGATTTCACCGGCCTACGTGGCTGTCCCACGGCATCGAATAAGAGGACTGTACGACGATTTTCGTGGTATAAAAGAGCGTGTTCTCTTGGTACGTGGAGAAATTCACGTGGCACGTCAACCTGTAAGCATCATTATGGAGTGCTGTGATTTTTAGCAAGATCGTTGATCAATCTAGGGTTCACTATATTTCTCGTCCGTTGAAAGTAGAGCGCGCTTCGCCGAGACGGTACTGCACGATATGCGACTTACCGATGATGTTCTCGCCTTGGCCGAACGGATCAGTGATCGCATGTTTGCGCTGAATGGTGGGCGATTATGGACGGCTGCACATATGCGCCGAGGAGACTGTATGTTTGAGTCTGCTTGCGTCTGTATTTCCCAGATCACATATTATTGCCCTAGTTGCGAAACTAGGCTGGGCGATGGAGTCCGATTTTCAAAGCCACACTGCTCGTATCAAAAGTCATCTCCAGAGCGGCCGGGAGTTGCTGGCACAGATACATGGAGGGCACGCAACCACGTATGATGTACCAAATGTCCATGCCGATTCCTCCCTTGTGACGCTGGAACCACCGAATGCAGATGACAAGTGAGCGTCATTTTTGTCTGTGTTTACGCTTCTCCTGAATACCACTTCACACTTGGCAAGGTTTTACATTGCCACGGACGAACGCAACCCGGAGAACCTCGGATACCTTCGGGAACAGGGAGCCGTCGTGATCAAAGACCTGCTCACCAAAGAAGACCATCGAGAGATTGGATGGCCAATTTTATTCGTCGACGTGTTAGCATTAGTGGAGCAGTCGATCATGTCCCGTGCAGGTTACTTTTACGCGCATTCCTTGAGTTCTGTTGCAGGCGGGGTCATGAATTTGCGGGCGGGCTTGGGCAAGGATCCACGGACCGCTTTGTTAGACTGATGACACAAATGTTTGCTAAGTGTATGCCACTTGACAGTCTCGATTTTTCATTTTCCTTTCGTTTCGCCCTCATCACTATTGTTGTGTATGTTGACCAGGCAATTGACACGATGTTTCTAGACCACTCGAATCAGAGTTGACTGCACCGCCTTTCCCTGGGGATACCCAACCCCAACCGTCAGAGGCCAAAAAAATTTCTTACGAAGATTTATTGCCGGAAATCATGATCATGATCGCTAACCCGGTGCAGGTGTGACATGATAGTGACATCAGCGCTAGTGGATTCTGATACCCTTTAAGAAACTTGAAACTTCTGAATTTCCAGTTTCTGCGAGGGCGTCTCTAACTTCCAAAATTAGATAAATGTTTCAGGAGATTCTTATCGTTTCATGGCATAGTGAGCTTCTTGACGACGGTCTCCCAAGTTTACCCGTAAGTTTTGTTTTCATCCCAACCATAATCGCTAAATGGTCCATTCTCTAAGTGACGACCCAAAATGCTAGTAAAATCATTCAGAAGTAGACCCTCTTCACCTCTTCCATTCATTTTTGTATCTGTCCTGGTTGGCACCCTGGTCGGATTCGTGTTGGCGACCATAGGATATGGCACTAAGAACCAGTTCCTCACCAGCAAGCAATTACTCACTGCGCAGACAGTCTTGGGGGAGGCAGTCATATCGGTGGACAAGAATCCTTTGCAGAGTTCCCCGGATGAGTCGCAGGAGGCTGAGCCCCACCTAGAGCCCCACCTGAAATACCTCCAGGATATGGTCGCCAAGACCGACGGCTTCTATGCCCGTGACTATAGCGTGTGGTTAGGTTGGAACAATGTACATATATCGCTCCCGTTATGCTCATCCTATCCGCGCATGCTCACTATCATGTAGATACGCTACATCATCGAAACAGCTGTCCTGCACGGTCGCATACTAAACCGCACAACGATCATTCCTTCTTTTGCATATGCTCGTGCATGTGAATTCGACATGTATGTCCACACCCCTTCTGTCTCACATATTTTCACCCTTGGCGTTTTTTCTTCCAGCCAGACGTGTGCGGCATATGCTACAATGGTCAATCGCAATGACGCGACACATTCCGATGAGTGGCGGGATCTCCCAATCGAAAAACAGATGGCTTGGCGAATACCGATATCCGCCATGTTCAACCTCACACGTCTCCAGCAATCCCACTCCGTCATCACGACAGAAGACTATTTTCACCTACACGACATATCGGACGTCGTCGAATCGAGCGACGGTCAATGGAACCTTGATGCTTACCACGTCAGGGACTCTCAAGGAGTGGTCAACCCCAGCGTGCATGTCGTCGAGAACGAGTGGTATGATTCGGGTTACATGATCCGCGTCGATCGTATACCTCAAGACATGCGCATCCGTGGAGGATGGACTACACAGCTCGGTGGCGACGCTTCTCGCGATGAAGTGGGAAGATGGTCTAAATCGAAGCCGCACTCACCCTTGTATCATGCACTGACCGAAGAATTACCACTAGAAAAACCTATCTTAGATTGGAAGACCGTGAAAAGAGTTGTGGAGGATGGAGAGCGCATCACATCAACGTCGTCGGTGGAGGACATTGGCGAGGTGCTTCAGGAAAACGGATTCGAAGTGCTTTATACATTTGGCACGTGAGTGTTCGCGGGTCTCTGATATCAAGAAGACACATCAAATCCTGACAGAATAGGTTTTGGACTGCTCAAGGACATGGTTTTTCCCATCTGCGAGGCTGTCCCAAGGCATCAAATAAGAGGGTTATATGAAGACCTTCATGGTATCCAGGAGCGAGTTCTTTTGGTACGTGGAGAGCTACATTTGTGGCGCAGACCCGTGAGCATCTTTACATTATTGTGTCGTCGGTAAGGCATTATGATCGATATTTACCTAGGGTTCCGTCCACTTTACGTCTGCTGAAAGCCGAACGCGCTACAGCCAGACAGTATTATACGATATACGAATGACCGATGATATTCTCGCCTTGGCGGAGGTTATCAGCAATCGAATGTTTGCGTTAAATGACGGGCGGTTGTGGATGGCCGCACACATGCGTAGAGGGGACTGTAAGTCTGCGCTTCGTATTTTTGACGAGCGACTCAGCGTTTTACTAGTTCGGAAATATGGTTGGGTGATGGAAAATGACTTCGCGGCTCACCTTGCTCGAATCAGGGATCGTCTCGGAAAGGGCCGAGAAGAACTAGTGTCGATGCATGGCGGACAAGCGTCCACGTACGATGTTCCGGGAGTATATCCTGATTCCTCGCTCGTAAGACTGGAGCCGCCAAGTCCAGATGATAAGTGGGTCCTTTTTTTTTTGTCTGATATGTATGTTCGTGCTGAGGACAACCCTTTACGAGATTTTACGTCGCCACGGACGAACGTGATCCAGGAAACCTCCAATACCTCCGAGATCGGGGGGGTATTTTAATCACGGACTTGCTCACGACGGAAGATCGCCGAGAGATGGGATGGCCGATCGTATTCACGGACGTTTTATCATTAGTGGAGCAGTCGATCATGTCACGGGCGGCCTATTTTTATGGCCATACCATGAGTTCTGTTGCAGGTGGTGTCATAAATTTGCGTGCGGGCTTGGGCAAGGATCCACGAACTGCTCTGCTGGATTGATGATAAATAGAAATTTTCAAGATACACGCTCATTTTGTTTTGCTATGATCACCTGCTTCCAAAGTCGAGCGAACGCTTACCACGGAACAAATCCCGCATTTTTGTTGAACGTCCGAATTCGGAAATATGTCCACATTTTTCCCTAGTCGAGGCCTATTTCGTTTTGACCTCGTACTCTTTCAGTCAGACGTGCGCAGTGTATGCTAAGATGGTGAATCGCTATGACGCCACGCATCACGATGAGTGGCGAAATCTCACAGTGGAATGGAAGAACAAATGGCCTGGTGAATACCACTATCTGTCATGTTCAACCTCACACACCTCCGAGTCTGGCAATCCCATGTCATCATCACGATAGAAGACTGTCTTCGTCTTCATGTCGTCCAGAATGAGCGGTATGAATCAGGCAATACGGTCCGCATTGATTTTATACCCCCAAGATATGCGCACTTGTGGTGATTGGACTGAACAGATTGTCAGCAACTCTTCTCGTGATCAAGTAGGAGGATGGTTTACTTCAACCGAATTCGCGAATGTAACACGTTCTGAAAAAACAAATGCCGCCGAAAAATCAATATTAAATTGGAGAATTTTAGAAGATGGACGCGACATGTCGACGTCGTCGGTCGAAGAGACTAGTGTCCTGATAAGTGATAACGGTCTTGAGATACTGTAGACAGGCCAGTTGCTCAACAGATCCAGGCGGCGTCGGTAACAAACCCTTTTTCTCCCCTCCGTGGGACCCAGCGAGCAGGGTCAACTGAGGACTTGCAGGTCTTCGTCGCACGTTGTCTGCCTCATCTCTCCAACTGGGATGCGTTCAGTCATTACAACGAGATGGGGTAGAAACCGAGGCGGGCAAAATGGGGCCCCTACGAAAGTATGGAGGTAGGTGCTACACCGCAATACAGCGTGGATCCAACCATTGATCGGATGTGCTAGGGAAGAACCCCTGCTTGGAGGATCTCCGTACATCTCCATGCACTCCGAGCCGCACTCGCACAGGGTACGCCCAGGAAATTTAGAGTTGTCCGGATGCAAAAGACCCGCTATTCGAGGCACGGAGGTCGTTGTGTGGAGACCCATGCTTTCGAGTGGCAGTTTAGCGCGGTCTAGAACGAGAACTAGAGCTCGTCGAGCTCGCTTAGGACCGAGCTTCTCGGACAGAACTTGGATTCTCTGGGATGCAGGTCGGGAGTTGATGGCCTGGATGGCGCTTAGAGGAATCACGTTGCATTCCCAAGAACTAAGCTCACCTGACAGCCTGAAGACACGCTCTGCAGAAATGTCTAGCAATGTGACTTCTCGAGGGTTATCGGCATCGCTATATCCGTTTTATATCGTGGCCACGGACTTGCGATTATTCACGGCAAGCAGGGAATGCAATGTAACTAATACCTTTTCCCCGCATATGCTCATCGCGCTTGTCATGGTGCTCGCACGCCTAATTCCCCGCCTGCTATCAGTTAACTCTATTTCCAGTGCTTGCGCGGAGCGGATCTTCCTTCCCGCCCTGTTCTGTGGCGCAGTTCGTTAGCTCTGTTTCCCTGATGCGGCAAACTTTGACGACGATTGACCGGGCCATGACGATCGTCCTAGAAGAGCCCTCATCGAAGGAGTAACGCGATAACCACCCATTTGTACTTACCTGCTTTCTTTCCTTTTCAGCTTCAAGCCAGGGCCCACGTCGTCTCATGGAAATAAGTTTGTCGATACTTATAACATCGTGCATGGTCAATGCAGGAATGGTGTATTTAACAAGGTTGCCTCCGAGGCTGAAATGCGGACAGGACAGTATATCAATGATGGCGTTGAAACAGAGCGAATGTCACAATCTGATGTGACGATTGTGCGAAAGCATTACAATAATGACGTGTGAACCATGCAATCAATGTCATAAAGACTGATACAGATTGAATTGCGTTGACCGACAGAGAAGTTTCAAGCTCGAGGAGGGCCCGCGGGTCGATTCATACTGAAAATTGATTGGCGCTGGAGGCCAGGGCCCTCATCGATAGGATCACTGCTCATGAGATTCTCGATGCCGAACTTATCAACTTCGGCAGTTGGCGGTGGTGGAAGCGGTGGAGATAACCGCGTATTTACGGTCATGTTTATAAGGGTGATGCCGCAAAACGACCCTGGGCACTAGCTTCAGCCGCGGGCGCAGAGATGCATGGGCCTTCGAACTTGAAACCACCTCAAGATGACTCAGAATCGGAGCAGGAACCCTATGGGACTCATCAGACTCGGCACGAAGAACTCACGCACTTGTTATGGTGGTCAAAAACAGCGATCAACATGGTCACCTCCGCGGTATCCGCCCTCCGACGGTCCTTGCCTCCGCTCAATCAGGGGCCCAAATGTTTAATAGAGAACACCGGGCAGCGTTGTGAGCACGATGTGTTCGGAGCATGGCTAGCAGTACGACTATCCCAAGCACGCATGACCGATCCTTTCCGAACTAATGCTTCTGAAAACAACACCGTCACAAGGATACGCACAATGACTAACACAGCGTTTCCAAGCATCGCACGCCCAGTGGCTCATCCAGTCTGAGACGTATATTGTCGATAGAGGTCATCGACGAATTGCTTGTTGGTCTGTCGATCACGGGCATTGAGCAAGGTATAAGCATTATGTGGAGGCGATCGAGGAACATGGAACGCACGTAGATCAAGGACAAGACCTCGGTGACAAAGTCCTTCCTTGATAAATCTCTTAGTCGGCCAGTGTGGTCTTGCGACGTAAGCGAGGCCAACAGCGCAGATTGTGTACCATTGATGTTGATCTTGGACGCGTCCGCAGGAGTGTGTTTCTGGACGGAACTGTTGGCATCAGGTTGCACGGGACGTTTCGCCTTTCCGTTGGGTATGACGGTCGGTGGACCGGAGGCAGGTGAGGTTACATTCAAAGGAGTGGGGACATCCCAGCTTTTCTCGATCTCTTCTCTCTCCTTTTGTTGATTCCTCTTTGAACGCCTTGATTTCTTGCCTTTGGCCGTGTGTTTCTCAAAGGCGTCTGGGTCACTCAAGGCGCTCGTGTCAGCAAAGTCGAGCTCGATGACGTCGGAGTCCGTTTCAACGAAGGGAGGGCGAGGGTATGGCCAGAGTTCCGAATCTGTTTCAAATGGCACAAGAGGGCGGGGCTTGGGAGGGTTCTTGGAAGCGGATGATGTGGCGCTAGGATTGGGGCGAGGTTGGGCATAAATTGTATGCGTAGATTCCGAGTCTGCGGAAACGGTAGTCGATGTCTTGGTAGAGCACGCGGATGTTTGGAGTTGTATAGTAGAGGGTCCAGTGGCGAGATGAGTGTTCTGCTGCTCAATGCGCGCAGCTGTAAGCAGATCGCTGACTTGGTTGATGTCAGAACCAAAGCCCCGTAACGCTGGACGAGGTGTGACATCTCCGAGGACACGAGGGACAGTCTTCCCACTCTCGTCGCCCACACGTGTGGCAGGTACCGAAAGCTGGGGAACGGATGCTGAGACGGATCCAGGCTCCGAAGTGGCGTCGTCGCTAGCTTCATTATCACCCTCGTACCGGACGGATGAAGCACGAGATGGAGGGAGGCCCAGTAGGGTGGTTATGACTTCTTGATTGAGAACTTGTGGAAGGGCAGTGGAAGTCGGCTTTGGGGAAAGGATGTGGGGATCTTGTGAGAAAGCAGTAGGGGGGACTGGCTGAGGGGAGTTGGAATGGAATGGAATACGATTGTTGGATAATACAGATTGGGAAAGAGTGCGTTGGGAGTGGTTGACCGGAATGGCACCACGAGAAGCGGCACGCGGTGGAGGTGGAGTAGCAGACGCAAAGATAGTGTCTAGAAGGGCAAGGCCACGTGTGGGTGCGGACGCAGCCGAAGACGACGGTGGAGGCACGGACATGGTACGAGGAGGACCAGAAATGCTGGCCAGTAGGCTAGCAGCTGTCGTTTCTGAACCACCTGTACCGCCTGGTAGTTGAGAAGAAGTTGTAAGTTTGGCAAAGAGTCTGTCAAGACCTGATGGGTCATTGAGAGGAGCGCAGTTGGAAGAGGGGGGGCGATCGTTCTCTTCCCCGGATTCTGAGATGCTGTGTATGCTGCTGGTATTCGATGCACTTGATGCAGAGCGTGTGTGATGACCACGGTCTATACATGAATGAGCGACAAACGGGTGTGTGGTGAGAAAGCGTACCACTGGCTCTAGAGGAGGATCGGAAGCTGGGGGGAGGTGGTCGGTCGGGACCATATCTGAACTCGTCAGGGTAAGGGAGATTCTTCCTGATGTATTCATGTAGTCTAGCAAATATCAAGCATCAGTAGGGAGGGCGGAGGATGTAACGAAGGACGTACCGCATGACGACATCCGTCATTGGTTCGCGTGCATCTGTGGCAAAACACCACAAGCCAACTGTTTGGGAGCGTCCCTTGTCGGCGTCGTTGAGGTGTTCAGGGTCAGCTATAGCAAATTCCGGAGCAAACTTTGAAGGAGGGCCGTCCTGCATAGATAAGGGAAGTTTTGAGCGTGCCTCTGCTAGTCTGCGAGAGGTGAAGTCGGGGTAGTGACGCATCATGAGATAACTGCCATGTACGCCAACGCTGTCTTCAGGATATAGACGCTGTATGTAGTCTTCCATTCCGACACGATTCATAATATAGAGGCCATATGGAGGGTAGGAGTCACTGGTGGGGACAGTCAGGAGAAAGAGAGGACACGACGGACGGAGATGATACCGTTCGTAGAGAAACATGCTTCCTTCATAGCCTTGTTTCTCCCACTTGTCACCATTATGATGATACACACAGACATGGCTGAACTGGTCAAATATGGATACAATCGATGAATCTCTTCTGCGTATGACTTTCATGTTGGACAAGTATCTCGAGGCGGGGGACATTCCAAGTGATTGGGGCGGTGATGAGGGTCGTTGCTGGGGTGCAATGCGGAACGACGTTGATGAGTTTGACCGGGATCGACGAGGAGGTCCCATCGCACGTCGTCGTCAAAAAGCTACAGCTGTTATAAAATTTGACCCCTCCAATGGGGGTCTTTCCAATTCTTCCGCGTACTCCACGTGACCTGACGCGAGGCGCGCTTATTATTTGGCTTTATTTGTCTTTCTAGTTCAAAACGGCAGGCGAGCTTGTCAATTGGCCTTCTCTTCACCACGACACGATGATACCCGTAAGTCCTCCTCGACTTCCTCCTTCTCGACCACCAAACCCATCGTATCCTACTAGACACGCCGTGTGACGCGCGCTGCTGTCTCTGCCCACAACGAGAACGCTACCTCTCGTCCAATCACCCGCTCAAAACCCCCTTCTAAAGGTCCACCCATGGCCACAGCCCGTTCCATCGCCCCCATACCTCCTTCCAAGGCCAAGGCCAACGAGAATGATACCGATGCAGCGGCTCAGGGCAAGCGCAAGCGTGACGCACTCGCCCAGGTCACCAAGAACGCTAACAAGCCAAAGGTTGCGCTCGCACCCAAGGATGTGAAGGGTAAGGCCAACGATCTCCCCTCAGCCAAGGCAAAATTCGACGGCGTCGTCATCAAATCAAAAGCCCCTCCCTCAACCGGCAATCGCCAGCCATTGTCCACTGTCGCAGCAGCCCGTCGTGCTTCCAAGGCCACTGCACCACAACCCAAAGTGCGCCCACTGGCCAATATAAAGGAGGATGCGCTCCCACCTGTACATGCCGACGATGTCATGGCCGTCGATACCGCCTCTCCGCCTAAAACCAATGCCAGGGCTATCTACCGTCCTTCTGTCGCGGCTCCCTCTCATATCATCAAGCAAGAGGTGCAGCGGGCCGACCTGTCCAAACGGACCACGTCTCATTTGAAAGTTAAATCTGATGCACGTGAAGAGGATGACAACCGCGTCTTCAAGAAGCGGAGGACGTCATCTGACATCCCGGACGAGGCAAAATTGTTCGAAGAGCAGGACGACCATGAGGCCCAGGTGGCTGCTTCACTCGATGCCGCTATCGACAGTGACCTGGAAGCTGATCCAAATGGTGATCAATGGGACGACCTTGATGCTGAAGACGGCGATGACCCTTTGATGGTTAGCGAATACGTACACGAGATTTTCAATTACATGAAGAATGTCGAGGTATCCTCACCCACGTAGTCTCCTCATAGTAGCTGATTTATTCCACAGCTCAGCACCCTCCCTAATCCAGACTACATGTCCAGCCAAAAGGAGCTTGCATGGTCAATGCGGGGGATCTTGCTCGACTGGCTCGTTCAGGTTCACGCTCGCTTCCGCCTCCTCCCTGAAACGTTTTTTTTGTGTGTAAACATCATCGACCGCTTCCTGTCGGCTCGTGTTGTGTCCCTTGCCAAGCTCCAATTGGTTGGCATCACATGCCTCTTCGTCGCCTCCAAGGTCGAAGAAATAGTGGCACCTTCCGTTTCACATTTTCTTCACTGCGCCGATTCATCCTATACCGAGTCCGAGATTCTCCTTGCGGAGCGATATGTGCTCAAGACAATCGATTGGGACTTGTCATTTCCAAATCCGATGCATTTTCTCCGCCGTATCAGCAAGGCCGATGACTATGACGTCAAAGCTCGAACCATTGGCAAGTACCTGTTGGAAGTCGGCGCGCTTGAGTGGCGGCTGTTAGCTACTCCCCCGTCCTTGATGGCCGCCGCCGCAATCTGGCTAGCTAGGTTGATCCTCGGTAACTACAAATGGGTAAATAACTTCCCTTTTTGCTCCCCGAATGCATATTGACTCCCCTCTCTAAAGACTGCCAATCTAGCACACTTTTCATCTTACGCAGAAAGTTCCCTGCTGCCCACCGCGAACTTGATGTTAAACTACATCCTGAAGCCCGTACGACACGAGTCGTTCCATAGGAAGTATGCTGGCAAACGCTTCCTCAAGGTAGGCATGCTCAATGATGCCCTGAGTTTGACTTACGCTGTTGTAGGTAAGCATCTGGGTACGCGAGTGGGCACTTGAGCGATGGGAGGAGAGCACGCAAGTATCTTTGAAAGATGATCTCCCGAGGCTCAAAGCTCTCTGTCGGGCGGACCGCCAACACTTGGAAGCAATCATTGAGAATGGCGAAGCTGACAGGGCCGAGGATGACTCATAGCCGTGGCAGCCCGCAAATTATCCTCGTTGGCCCTCTTTCCCGCGATATCTAGAAAATTATTCCAATGCATTTCACGGACACCCTACATTCAATCCAACCCCGCGCATCCTATAATCCTATCATCACGATCAAGCATTATCTGTTTATTGTGCAACCAAGAATTTCCTCGTCAACGCCTCTTTTATTCGTCCGTCGCTCGTTATGTGTTATTGGCTTATGCTATCCTATGGAAGCTACTTCAACTGGTACTAGCCACCCATCGTTTTGTCGGTCGTCTTCGGTCCGTCGGCCTCGCAGCGAAACATTCCTATCGTCTGGAGTCCATTTGCTACTGCTATCGATCTCTGCGTGTACCAATTCGTCGCCATCGGTCTCTGTCCAGCGCTTGCGTTGTCTATCACGATCGTCATTCGTTGTGCTGTTATACCTTTTCTGTCCTAACCAGTTCGGCTTGATGGTGTGCATATGTCCTCATGGCTTTTCAATTCTTGCATATCCTTGTCCACTCCACCGTTTTTCCCTCCGCGTCATTCCTCTTCATGGCCATGCCTAACACCCGTAACTATCCTGGGAATGGGCCCCATCACGGATTCCGTTACTTTGTGGTACTTTTTGTGAATACGCGTTTGACGAGGTGTACCCTTACAAAACTGAATAATCACTTTCACGAAGTCAGTTGGTAACTCGCTGGAATTCCTAAGCTCATATGTTTGTTCCAGATTGGATAAATCGCCCTTGTTTTATGTAATTCAGACACTAATCACCTTTCAGCATACTGGACGACCTTGTAGGATAACAACGTGCCAAACATTGCCACGCGGTGAGTCTCTTGCCAATCGCATCGCTAAATCCGAACCTGGCAACAAGGTGTCAGGACATGTGCACCATGCTTCTGTCTGGTTGCGAGTACGCGCGTACGTATTGAGATACGCTCAGGAAGTGCGGGCGGTTCGGAAATCGGCTAAACTCTCGATATCATGTCACTGGACGGTGGCCTCAGTGCGGTCGGAGGGTCGGGTAGCCTGACACCCCACGACTCCGACGTATATACGTGTGCGGTTGGGGTGCATCTCTATGACGATAAATCTGCAGGAATTCACGCTCGGTAGCAGCAAACACCGTACCATCAGAAACGAAAGCATCCACAAGTTCTCCATCATCGTCCCTACGGAACGAGCGTAATGATGAACATATTGACGATCCCCAATGCCCCGGGCGGTATGGTCGACAGGTTGGTTTAAAATGTATTGAACCTGGACTAGTGTTTCAGCGGGCATTCGGCACGGTGACTTTATCCTATTACCCAACATGCCGGAGCAAAAGCATGAGATGCGTTTCGAGCGGGGTGTTCGGTATACTAAACATAAGGTCACCAGAGTACGTTAATGGAGGGATGCAATGAACCAACCGTACTTACAGGGTATAGAGGGGCCACAAATCATAATCACACTACCGTTCAAAGTCTCTTCAAAGTCGGTCCCTCCCGATCGTGCATGTCACTCTGGAGAGGATTAGGTAGCACAAATTACCGGATACATGTTCCTGTTACCTTGCTCGGGTCATCATGAAGGATCTTGTTGACCACAATAACCATCCATTTGGCTGGAACCATGTCTTTGTTTGCGTGGCGGATGGAGGCATAGCGAAAAAGCGGCCAACCCTACGGAAAACGTTATACAGCGCCTGCTAGTGACATGTTCAAGCAAAGTGACATTACTTGAATCACTTTGCTCGCTCCATCAAACATAACCGCCTATCTGGTGAGTACTTGGTTCGACAAAGACTAGGCGGGTAACTAACCTCCGCCCAGATCAACACCACTGAGATGTAACGTGCTGTAGGCCAAGAAGCCGGAGACGATACTCGAGAAATACATGACCATCCAAAACATCGCCAAACGGGGAGTTCAGATTTTGTATAGAACTCTGCTAGACATTAGCAGAGGACAGTCAAGCAATACCCAATAGGACGGACAAGACATGTATAAGATCAAGTTTGGCATGTAACTCGAGAGGTGTAATATTAGTTGAAGGCTTTGATACAATTTAATGAGAAAATCATACCCTCCCTGAAGTAAACTGCAGAAATTAGGGTATTGCAAGAAAATAAATGGCAAAGAGCGATAATGCTTGCGAATTGATCAACGTTTTCGTGTCACCAGCCCGTAAGCATGCTCCACAGGCAAATTTACACCGGTGTCCAACGGTCGGGACTAATCTGTTGATTTTGATGCTCAGTTCCTGTAATGTAAAGAGCAACGCACACGCTTTGAAACCAACTGGGATGGCAACTCGGCGCTTAGGTAGGATAAACGAAGAACAGTATTCCCAAGATTGAATTCTGGATAGAACATGCCTTAATCACACCAGAAAAACAGAGCTATGTAAATAAAGCATTCCTACCATCTGTAGTCAAGCTCAAGTCGGTCAGAAAATCTTTTGAATTTGCCTGATCAATGTTGCCACTGTCAATAATAAGCGCGGAAACCCGATGCCAGCCGTTGCCACGATCCTCCAGCCACCTTAAGCAAGAGCGTCTGGAACAATAATAGTTAAACCTGGGGAAGCATACTGAAAAAGTGACTCACTTTCTCTTCTTGGTACGTCCACCTCGCTGAAGGATCGAAACGATGGATTTTCTCGTAATCTTTCTTTGGCCAATAATAAGAAGCAAACGAGGGTCATCGAATACAGAGCGCCATGTAGCAATGACATCGGGGTGAGGTTGAGCTTTAATTCGTCTGGGGAAAGGAGCGCTCCAAGTGAAGCATTCCACTCTTCGTCCACTAACTCTGAAGTAGTAGTCCGGGTGTCATAAGCTGAAGAAAGCTCTTTAGTACTAAACGCTTGGTGATCCATAACGATGAATGGGCTAGTTAGAGTACAGTTGTGCCCGACCCAATTTTAATCCGTTGGGAAGTGGCGTTTGATCTAGTTGTAGCAGAGGCACAGGCCGACACCCGTCCGCTAAAAATCGCAGAAAAGACGTTACAATGACTGAGCATTAAAGACAGCGGAGATAAAGAATCTACGGGTAAGAGCTCCCCCTTTCCCCAAAACCCTGTAAAAGTGATATTCGGATAGACACTGCAAAGATTAGATAGTGAGCACGTTCCACAAGGCTCTCAATGCTTCGCTGATGATACACTGACCTTTCCTCGAGGAACGCATGCATACGAGCATGCGGTTCTGCGAGTACCGCGCAAGATCATTGAGAATGAATTCTTTTGCGGTCGGGAAATGATCGTGACTCGAAACCTATCACTTGACCGAACTGGATAGTCATAAGTAGACTAGCACTGTTAGATCCCGACTCGACCGTCTTCCTACGCAATCTACGAGTCACTGAGAGGACTGTCGAAATGCACTAAGATGGTCGCCAACTCTGAGCATTAAAAACAACTGTCATGATGCAGTAACGGACATCACATTGTCAGCACACAATAATAAAGAACACCATGAAAATGGATCCATGCTCTTGTGATGGAGAGTACCTTTGGATGGTGGTTGAGTAGTTGAGTGGATTCCGGGTCATATTGTCCTGGTGGCTTACGTAATTTCAGTCTTCAGCTCCCGCTCTTCAGCCTGAGCCAGACAAGACTGATATGACCACCTCCTTGGACGCTCTTCGTACATCTATCGAAACGCACAACGACACCTTTGAATCATTACTCAAGCTTATACCTCCGAAATACTATTTAGTTAAGGGAAATGATGCTGACACCGCGGTATGTCATGTATTACTTTCTCCCTCAGGAAACATGATACTTCTCGCCTTCGTCGACCCAACACATATGCCGACTCACGATTGTATATAGGCGCCAAGCAAATATCAAAAGCATATTAAAAATCAAAAGAATTCCAAGCAAGCTGCAAAAGAGGCGTCCAAAAAAGCTCGACTCGAAAAGGTGTGTTCTAGAGAGGAAACTCAAGTCTCTCTTGCACGCATATCGATCCGCCCTTCTTTTTTATGACTTAGCTCGACCCAGCCAACCAACAATCGATCCTAGACATTCAGCACGGTGCAGCGCAACAACGGGACCCCTCCGATGTGGATGGGAAACACAGAGGAAAGCGGAAAGCGCCTTCGCCCACAGGCTCCGAAGAATTGGATGATGCTGATGGAGACACGATGGACGTGGACGGTCTGGATAGTCCAGAAAACAGTATGGTCCCAATGCCACAACGGGAAAGCGTAGCAGTGTTGAGGAACAAGTTGCACGCGCGGATTGCAGCACTTCGTCGGCCTGGCATCCAGGAAGATGAACCTGGAGATAGAGACGAATTACTCGAGGAACGTCGGAAGCAACGGGCAGCGTTAAGAGAGAAGCGCAGAAAGGAAACTAAGGAACGGAAAAGGATAGAGGTAGAAAGTAAAAAGGAGAAGGGTAAGGGTAAAGAGAAGGATAGTGACTCGAAGAGTAAACCCGTGGTTATGAAGGTATGTCCGTTCACTTCGAGCGTGGCGTAACTAACGTTCATGTTAGAACCAGTTGTTGGTGGCAGACGTCCCAGGAATATCCAAGTCTTCCGCTAACCACGATAGGCCTCTTACAAACGTGGCTTTTGCTACTATCACTGGTTCAACGAGTAAAAAAGCAGCACAATTCAAGACCTTGTCGAATCCTTCACAAGCTCTAACACAATTCACTGCACACAAGGAGAAGCTCGCAGCCCTTCCTGAGGAGAAACGCAAGACAGTGGAGGACCGGGAACGGTGGGCGAAGGCTGAAGCTCGCGTAGACGGTGTCAAGGTCAAAGACAACGAAAGTCAACTAAAGAAAGCGATCAAACGCAAAGAAAAGGAGAAAACCCGCAGCAAAAAGAATTGGTTAGTTTCCAGCCTATCAATTACTGCGATGACTAATAACTTGGCCAGGGAGGAGAGGAAGGAACAAGTTACCGCATCAATGGCTGCGAGACAAAAGAAGCGGGCTGATAATATCATCATGCGGAATGAGCGGAGAAATGACAAAAGCAAAGGAAGAGGTGGAAAATCACGACCAGGTTTTGAGGGCAAGTCATTTTCCAAGACTACGAGGAAATCTTCACAGAAAAAGAAATGAATATAAGTTGTTCTTTTTGCCTTGAACTTGATGCGCACCTTTATCGTGAAGTACACCGTTGTCATGGACCCCCATTGCATGTTCTGCTTATCTTTCGTGTAGTTGTGAGGCGTCTAAGTTGAGGATCAAGTGCATCCGAGCGTCAGTTTGATCATAGGACATAGATTAAGTCTCAGTAGGCACTTGGCAAGGGCACAGGACAGGACACGTATGCAAATTATACACCTCTCGTCATTGAACAGGCAACAATGCTTGGGCCTCCGCCAGACACGAAACAGGTGCGTCTGGTTCCCGGGGTAGATCTCAAAATTCTCCGGCGTATCGCGAGATCCTTTCAGTGTGTCCTGGCAAGCTACATTTGTCCCGCCGCTACGTACCCATGTGTCACATTAATCCAAGTACCTCATTCGCCACCGTTTTGACTCGCTCGGAATGTGCTCCAAGCTGAGCACCTGAATACCTTGCACGAAGTTGGCAGTCTCAGTGGATAATCGTGCATGCGGGTATAGGCTGTTCGGCTGACGTTGCCGTCCTTGTAACGGAAAGCATGCATCGAATATTGAATGCCAAAAGGAGGACAAACAAGTATGCGCACCATTTGACCCAAAATCACAGAGAAGATTGCCTTGCACCACAGGCAACTCCCCGGGGTCTGTTTGATATCTGTTCCAATGTTGTTTGCAACACGGGCTTCGAGCTGTGTCCCGTGTCCAATTTCAGCATTTCAGCGCAATCAATATTATTGCAACGCTTTCCAGCGAACAAGCTCTGACAGGGAGGATGCAGTTTAGTACTTAGAGCGGACAATGCACACCGACAAGTTGACTCGGAGCCTCCGTTCGTTCCGATCACTTCAGGTTTACATACCACAATCACACGGAGCGTTTTAACAATCTCGATACCAGAAGATTCCGCCAGACATAATATACTGACCAATTGATCAGCCATGTATTCCGCACGAGTACTGGATACTTGTGATGGGCTCTCGAGCCAATGCTCCGAGTGAATACGCTATTGTTGCAGCGCAGCCTTGCCCTCCATCTTCTGAAGCTCCAGCATCCTTAGCAGGTCTCTTTCTACCTTCCTCTTCCTCGCTCTTTGTCTCCGTTTATTGAGATGGCTCCAATCCTCGCCAACCCCTACCGCCGCAGGGGTCAGTTCCGTCAGATAGGCGACGGTAGAGGTCGCAATTTTCGGCTTAGTTGGGCTCGCAGGCGGGGACTGTTTAGGCCGCCACAACCACGCCGTGAACGCGCCTTGTGTCCTGACTTTCTCCACATGGTTCTGGGCAGCCAGATCGCGGAGCACGACCGTCTTGAGATACCTGTTCCGGGATGTAGGTGCGCATTCTAACGTGTGCAGCATACTAAGAGGAGAGAACCTGCCTCATGGATCGTATTTCTTCACTCGTGTGGGGTGCTGGCGTGTTTGCGCGAGCGGATTTGACGGCGAGCTTGTAGATGTCCTTGGTCGCCAATGGCGTTTTGGCCGAGTTAACAATGTTCAGAATTATTTCGCGTGCTTTGGGCGTGCAGTGTCGAGGCCATTGGTAAAGAGACGACACGGTGAAAGTAGACATTGCGTTGTCTCTTCCTCCGTAGCACAACAACTTCAAATGTGGGTTACGTGGCTGTGCTCCCCGCACACCCACTCAACACTAAACTGCTCATTGGTACTCCTGTAGCAAACGCATTCCAAAGGACGCGCTTCGCTTGTATCCACTATGACTGAGCAACTCAAGGAGAAATTTATTATTCCAAAGTACATGTTCCAATAAACTACAATTGCATTGCGTCCTCCTTCTCGTAGCCAGGATTCTTCTCCAAGATGACGAATCCTTCGAGAACATTCGCGTACGGGATATACTCCTCTGTTGCCAGCTCTGCTCTCTCGGTCGTGCCCAGGCGCACTGGCGTTTGGTGCGTCTGGAAACCGGAAATAGTGCGAGGTTTGCCAGCTTGACCGACCACGTCAACGGCCTTGTCAGTCCCATGAGTGAAATGCAAAAATGATTCGACAACACAAATGGACTTGCCTGGCCTACACGAACCGTCACTGGAAGGTTTTCGAGTTCCTCGTTGAGCGTGATCAAAAACCGCGGGTACATGGCGGTCACAAGATAGTACAACATCCAGTGGTGTTTGTCTAGCACAACTAGTGTGTTCAAACTCAGTCTGGAGTCGCCAAGGATGAAATGGTATACCACTCACAAGCTTTAGCATTCGTGAATGCCGTCAGCGTCGCCAGCAGACCAGCGACAGCGGGCCGACTCATAATATTACGGTCAGAAAAGAAGGGATTAAGTCCTATCGTGCCCTTGCCCATATGTACTAACCCTTGTGCAATGCGCACGGTGAACAAGCAATCGGGCTCCTTGTAGTAATATCCGGCAAGTTGCCGGAGCATTTGCCCGAGGCGAGCATTATTAGTCCCTGCGCCAACCAGACCCATTGCAAAGATGGCGTTCAGCGCAACTTGAAGGTCATTATCGTGACTATATTTCGAGAGAGTGTCGAGCACGGGCAGTTGCGGATTGGAAGCACTGATCAAACCAAGAGCTAAAGGAACAGATTTGCGGATGACGGGATCACCATAATGCATCTGTCGTCGCTCGTGAGCTCCTCCCCGCAGCAAATTAATCAAACTTACCAAGTGATTGAATTGTCGCATAGACATTTCTGAACCAATCTCCTCACCCATTGCAATTATAGAGATCCCAAACACGGCGAATGACAAGTAGGTATCATCTGGTTTCTGGTCTTCCTCCTTCTTGTCATCCTTCTTGTCATCCTTGACTGCCTCTTCTCTCTCCTTCACGGCCTCCAAATGTTCGCCACACAGATGGAGAAGTCTCTGTACTCGTAAAACGTTCCCTGTGGCAGCAAACGAACAGACCTCCACAAGTATTTGTGCCTGCCTTGAAATCGGGTGTTCGATGGCCTTAAGCGTTTCTAGAGTTGCATCTGACGCGTCCTGAAGACCTAATTATCCATTTAGTACCGCGTCCAACCTTAAGGGGGACGGAAAAGTGTTCACCAACGTAAAGAAGAGCAAGACCTAGAGCTAGGAATCGTCCCCACTTGTCCCCAAGGGATTTCACATCCCTTTCCATCAGGGCTTGGAGAATAGTGCTCGTAATCTCTCCATTTCCGCTTCCGACGAAAACAAAACCAAGGGAAAGAGCGCTTAGGGCAGCGATCTCTGTTGAAGTAGCTTCATCTGCCACCGCAGGCAGGAGAAGAGAGAGCAGGTCTTCACGATGAGAACCAGCATATGCTAACCCAAGACCAACGATGGAGGCAGTTTTCAAGGGCAATGACGGATTTGTCGTATATTCCCCGAGAAGGGCTAGCGCAGCGTCGGCCTCTGTACGGACACCAGAGTTCAGGAGACCTGTAGCAAGAAGGGCTCCTGCTTTGATGTACTCTTCTGATGAATACGTGTATTTATCGACGTGGCTAAGACCAACGTCTGTATCCCAGAGCAAGCTGAGCCCCAGACTGGCCGCGGCACTCATCATACCTTGCAAATCAGGTTAGTGGGCACGATGACATGGAACACAATACGTGACTAACCATGATCCTTGTTTTTGTACACCCAACTGTTACCTTCTTCTGCCTCAACCATAAGTTTATCGTTCCCGAACCCAGCATTGACAAATGCGTTCACAAATGTTCCTGCCAAGTTTCCTCTGGCAGAGTCGACGTTTGCAGACAAACCTCCCCCTGTTAACAGTAAGAATGTAAACTTGTCAAGATGCCTTCAAGAATGTGTGCTTACGCGTGTTTTCCAAATGGCTTTTGTACACATCTTCCAAATTCTTCGGTTCCGCAACGCCCACTTCCTTACCAAATTCTCTGAAGAATCTACTAAGATGAGTATTACTAAGACTTTCGACGATGTCAACAGGGAGTTCTGTTTCTGCGTCGGCGTCTTCGGAGGCTGGTGGCTGCAGCCACTCTAATGGTATCTGAGTACGAGAGAGGATGAGTGCCAACTGGCGCCTCATTATGCTATGATTTCGGCTCAGAATACGGGAAAAAAAAAAAAGATGGTGACTAACGGGTTACCAGATGCATTGAAGTCTTGGCGAATCAACTCTGCGTCATTAAGACGGATCGCTACGCTGAGAGCCTCGGGAAATTTGGAAAATTGGAGATAGATGCTGTGAATAGTTCGTAGGAAAGCGACGTCATCGGGAGGTGGTAAAAGAGTTACGCATCTACGGAGATTGGGGTTAGAATATGACGAAAATCAATTGTGTACAGATGCTGACCGGTCCATGTATGTGCAAACGCGTCCAAATGTATTGATGTCAACCAACCCTGCTATTTGGTCAACAATTTCGAGTTCTACGAAGAGATCCACAGCATCAGGCTCAGCATTATGGCTAAGGAAGAATTTTGCGCATTCCAAAGCGAGTGCGTGTAAATCATCGATAGTCCCAGGAACCGGCTTTGGTTTGGCAGTTGCTTGCGCGTCAGGAGGGGACGAAACTGCTTCCTCGCCCTCTTGTCGGATGGTGTATTCCTCTCCAAGCTCTGCTGCGAGATGGCGGACGTACTCGTGTCCCCATGAGCCTGGTTCAGGTATTGTTGACGATGGTGGAAGGAAAGAGGCAGAGAGTAACCGGTACCGGAGGGTTCCTCGTGGCTGAGTATCTGAATACGTCATGGCTAGCACGGACAGAATGTCTGCAAAGAGACTCTACCAAGCGATCAGACGCATAGCATGGCACATATCAAGATACTTACCTTGTCCTCTGATGTGGACCACGTGTCGAATAGCTTCTGGAGCTCGGGGTAGTGAGGATGGAGGAACTTGAGAGGTTTAGGAACCGATGTCATGGAAGATGTAGACGTTCGTATGAGTACACGTAGAGTCTCGAGAGCGGGTCTGTACAGCTCAGTGTTGGGTTCCTGATCAAGACATATGTGTGAGCACGGGCTACGAAAGGATGACGGTGTACCTTCAATCTCTCGACCAACATCTCAAGCTCAGACTTGAGCTGAGCGTCCTCTTCTGACTATAGCATAAATTGTCAGTACATTGCACGTTGATCACGTTCGTCTGACCTACCAGCTCCTCCTCCTCATCTTTCTTGTCACCAGTCACTTTAGATGTGCCCGGCTTCTTTTCTGCGGCTTTCTTCTCTTCTTCCTCCTTCTTATTCTTTGAGTCTTCAGAGGGAACTTTTATTTCTGCAACAGGACGTTGTGCCATGGTGAACGTCACGAAGGTTTCGAAATGATTGCAGAGTACGAGGACGCGCGTCCTATGTGATCACCAAATCCGGTTGTTTGGCAAAGCCTTGCGTTCCAAACAACCACTGCTCATCAAGATGACCGTACGTGACATTATCATGATCATGTACACATTATATTAAGTCTCAAGTATCTATAGAGGAGAGGTAGACGTAGCAAAGGGAAAAAATCTGGCCGCAACGCGACCCAACCGGAGGACGATGATCGTGGCATGCTCGACCGCGCTGATATGCACAACGAGCGGTTCTCGACGTACTACCGGGCACAGAAAATAATACCGGACGACGAATGGGAAACTTTTATGGATGCTTTGCGCAGGCCGCTTCCAACCACATTCAGGATTGCCGGAAGTAGACAGTATGACTTGTGGACATTAGCGAGGAACGCTCTTCTGACTCTCATTGAAGGATAGCTCAGACACTCGGGAACACGATCAGGGACACTTACGTTCCCCTGTTGCACAACGTCACCTTCGAGGGTGAAGTGGTCCCTCCCCCCGCTCAGATTCCATGGTGAGCTTCAGTCGTGCGTTTGGTAGGACTCAAGCGTAGGGAGTTTACAGGTATCCCGACGGACTTGCATGGCAATTCAACGTATCCAAGAAAGTTCTGAGGAAATCACCCGAGTTCAAAAAGTTTCACTCCTTTTTGGTTCATGAAACTGAAGTGGTCAGTCTCTCTCTTGGCGGGTCTGAAAAGTAATTCATATCACAGCAAGGGAAATATTTCTCGGCAAGAAGCTGTGAGCATGCTGCCACCTCTCCTTCTTGATGTACAGCCTCATCACAAGGTTAGTACACACTCGATTACCTTGCCAACTTGCTGACTTGTGTCGTCATGCACATAGGTCATGGACATGTGCGCGGCACCTGGATCAAAGGTGAGTAGTCAATCACTTTACCGGTTGACTTATACGATCTCGATCATAAGACAGCCCAGCTACTTGAAGCATTGCACACAAATGACACCGTTACCGCGACGTCTACACCACCTGGCCTCCTCATCGCCAACGACAGCGATTCCAGACGTTCTCACCTTCTGATCCACCAATCTGCTCGTCTCCCGAGTCCCGCATTCATGGTCACAAATTTGGACGCATCAATCTACCCGGTCCTTCGAGCAACGACGATCGAGAAACGTCGCTCAGCCAAAAAGACCCCGAGTCAGCTCTTGTTCGACCGTATTCTTTGTGACGTGCCTTGCAGCGGAGACGGTACGTTGCGAAAAAATATCGGCATCTGGAAGCGCTGGCAACCCTTGGATGGAAATGGATTGCATGGGTTTGTTTTGCTAACAACATTCCCCCAAAGATGTTTCACCTCTGACGACGCTCTCCAAGACTTCAAGTCCGCATCCTTCAACGTGCCATGCGCATGCTCGAGCCGGACGGTCGCATCGTTTACTCTACTTGTTCCTTGAACCCCGTCGAAAATGAAGCAGTCATAGCCGCTGCTCTGAACTCACATTCGGGTGAGACTAACTGATTTACTCCTAACCCTTTACCTGTTTTTTTTTGTCCACAGAATTTGAGTTGGTGGATGTATCATCTCAACTGTTTGGCTTGATTCGTCGGCCTGGGATCGCCAACTGGTCACCGACCGTCGACCGGTCGATCGACACGTCCTACGCCTCCTGGACTGCCTACATAGAAGCTATCCCCGAACACAAGCGTGCCGAATCAAAAATGCTTGAGACTCACTGGCCACCGGATAACGTCGAGACACTGAACCTCGAGCGCTGGTACGTATATGGTGACCCATCGATTGTTTCTATACTCACCAGGATGCAACCCAGCATTCGCATTTACTCACACCTACAAGATACGGGCGGGTTCTTCGTTGCAGTCTTGGAGCGCAAAGAAAGTCATCGATCGCCGAAGAGCAAACAAGGAGAGTGAGATATTCCTACATCCGTCAGTCCGGCATGCGTACTTATGTATTACAAGAAAACGCGGACCTGAAGAGGGGGAGACTGTCGTTCCGGAGAGCAAAAAGCTCAAACTAGATACCAACGTCTCTTCAAGTGAGACCGAAGTGCCAAGTGCAAGCATGTCATCCGTTGAACCTACCACCGCGGTGGAGGACGACGCTATCCTCGTTGACGACGAACCAACCGAGGGATCGCGTTCCGCGCCAACCGGTTCCACAAGCAAATCCAGGCTCGCCGACCCCTCTTTCAAAGAAATGCCCTACACTTTTTTGTCGCCCGACGACCCCGCCCTCGCGACCTGCATGTAAATCCCCTTCTCTGCGCTCCTTCTCACGGCATCTTGCTGACGCGCCGTACCAACAGGCGGCAACTCCATCTCACCTCAGATTTCCCCTCCAGCAACGTCCTCGTCCGCAACCCCGAAGGCGACGCCGTCCGGTCTTTCTACCTCACAAACGACCTCGTCAAGTCCGTCCTCGCCAACAACGACTACACCCGCATGCGTCTCATGACGAGCGGCACCAAGGTCATCACGAAGCAAGAAGCAGGCCGGGGCATGGATGCCCACTTTCGCATCCTTGGCGAAGGTTTGCCGGTCGTGTTGCCATACATTGACCCTGCGGCGATCATGACGGCGGATTTCGCGACGCTCAAGGTGCTATTGCAGACGTATTATCCACTGTGTGCGTCCTTTGGAGAGCCGTTCAAGTTAGCGATCGAGGCGCAAGGTGAGCCGATGCGAGAGATTGTGTGGGCGGGAAGGATGCTGAGCGTTGCTAGGTTCTGGAAGCCATGTCGTGCGCTTTCCTGCGTCGGAGTCTGCCGATCCGACGTGAGTGGTTTTTCGGCGGTGCCAGCGAGCGAATTGATGCACACGTCTTATCTTTCGGTAGTCTATCACGCGATCTGGTGCTGCCGCTCTGGAAGTCAAACGTCTCTGTGACACTCATGATCGACAAAAAAGCAAAAAGGTACATATTCCATCTGAAATCCTTGTGTGTAGCTTACCTTTATGTTGGACAGTGCGCTCAGCCTTCGCCTCTTTGGGGAAGACGTGACAATTGCTGCCCGAGAAGCTGGCAAAAAGAAAAGGCTTACAGCACTAGGCGCAGTAGATCAACCCGATGGACCCGAGCCAGAGCCAGAGCACGGTGATAAAGATGAAGACGCAGAGGAAGACGAAAACGATGATATGAATGCGGAGGAAGATCAATAACATCGATATGTACTTATACGAGTAGGTATTAGACAGCGAATAGGTAAGCAGAGCGTGCGGGTCCTGAATGAAAGCAGGAGAGAAAATGCGCTAGTATGGATGTGTTACAATGATGATATTATTGAGTGTACCCAGGCATTGTCTTCTATGCGAGGTTGGAACGCCTTGACGCATCGTCGAAGCTCCTCGAGTTGGGCGTCAGCTAAGGCATCTTCCATCACAACGTCTTCTCCGTCCATGCCCGAAGTCGACTCTGCCCATGTTCGAAGAAGCTCTTCAACGATCTGGATGCCTTCCTCCGTCACCTCGTCCGAATGCTGAGGCTCGGGATGTTGGCCAACCGCAAAGTCCTCTAGTTCGTCTGCCTTGCGCTTTGCCAGCTACATACAATCCCGATGTCTCACGATATGCTCCATAAACTAGAAGCGAGGACGCACCTTGACGACGTTGTCCGGGAAGTTTGCCAGCTTGGCGACGTGAATGCCAAAACTTTGATCAGAGACACCTGAACCCCCAGGTTTAGCCTACATATAAGCACGACGATGAGAATGGATCGAGCGCGTACCGGGCTCGACTTTATACAAGAGGGTGATATCCCGTTCTTGCGATTCTTCCTCCTGTCCTACGTGTGCGACGACATGCAAGTTCTTCACGTGTGAGATTTCTTGGTCGAGTGCCGTGAGTTCGTGAAAGTGAGTTGCAAAGAGACAGAATGCCCGAATGTTTGACGCAATATGTCTAGCAAGGAATGGGTGTCGGTGGTAGCCCTAAAATTTACCATGAAAAACACGTACTCTGATATCGCCCACGCGAGACCGAAACCGTCGTAAGTCGAAGT
>JBBPMP010000051.1:58807-92963 GCA_038090395.1 Boletales sp. KT-2023a
CATTGTGTCAAGCCGCATCAAAGCACATATAGACTACCTTTTTTTCGCCCAACCAACGGCCGTCGTAAGTCGAAGTTCCTTGTATTTGATCATCAGCATCCCCAAACACTGCCAAAGGCGTTCAACCACTTACCTCTCCCAAGCTCGTCGATGATGATCAAGGAATCTTTTGACGCGGACTACCCCGTGTCAGCGCGAGGAAGAAAGGAAAAAAAAAAAAAACTACCCGAAGAATCGATGCAGTTTCGAGCATCTCAGCCATAAACGTTGAGACCCCTTTGAGCTGCGAGTCACCCGCGCCGACACGGCACAGGATAGAATCAAATATAGGTAGCACTGCGGAGGAACAAGGGACAAAACAGCCAGTCTGGGCCATAAGGGCTATGACACCAACCTGGAAGGCACTTAGTTCACCTAATTTCAGTGTCCTGAGTCCATCGACATCACCTGTCGGATATATGTACTCTTTCCGCCCATATTGGGTCCGGCTATAATGTCGTTCAAATCAATGGCCATGCAGAAGAATGGATCATACTGATGATCTGGAATTCCCCTTCTGTTTTGACCATCTCGACGTCATTCGGTATGAAACTGATTTCATCTTGAACCTCGAGACAAGGATGGCGTGCGTCTTTGAGCACGAGATTGCTCTCGCCTTATAGAGCAATTTTTGTCGGCTGTATGATTAAATAATAAAGAACTTACCCTTCTCAGAGACAACAGGTTTAACATATGGCTCAGGGGCATTGATTGAAACATGTGCAAAGCTATTCGAGGCAAAGCTAGGGTAAGAAAAGAAAAGAAAAAAAAAAAAGAAATCGAACCTGATAATGACGTCAAGATGTGCAAGGACATGGTCCAATTTCTGTAAGACAGGGGTATATGTTGCTGCACAGACCGTTAGTCTCACCATAGTAGAACTTGAGAATACTCACAGGCAATATTCACTACTTCTTTCACGAGCCCTGACTGAGTGCGCTGATACTCTTCATGCGCCTCCTGATAGTCCGTTGCATGACTTTTCAGTGTCTTGGTCGTAAAGTACACGCCCGATTTGATAGTCCCGAGCTCGATATATTTCTTGCTCTTGGTAATAGCTTTCGCATCCTAAATTGCCAAGCAGGTGAGAACCGTGTGAATGACAACGGAG
Source organism: Boletales sp. KT-2023a (assembly GCA_038090395.1). NCBI lineage: Eukaryota > Fungi > Basidiomycota > Agaricomycetes > Boletales > Boletales sp. KT-2023a. The sequence goes on from JBBPMP010000051.1 coordinate 59,958, forward strand.
TAAAAACCAGGGAACGCACATTCTTGGTCAACCTAAAACAATAGCCATAAGTTGAAGAGTTTTCCAAGTGGAGTTTCTTGTCAAGTTCGAGCCCGAGATCCTTGCTAACAGAACGGTGCTCCGCATCCAATCCATCCCTTGCCTGGCGTACAATTCATTGATTGGCTTTCGACCATACACCGACTGACAGCCCACCTCCATAAGTTTGGTGGCCAGCCTTTGCAAGCCCTCATCATACTCGGGTTTGATGGTGTACGTATGAGTATCGAGCGAAGCAAGGTCAAGCGTGGTTTCCACCATGTCAGAGTACTTGGACAGATTATCGGAGAGGGTCTATTTGAAAGATTGATTTTTTTTCGGTATGGTGCTTAAATCTAAATGTGAAAGGGAGAAAGACAAGGACCTACCCTAAAAGGTTTTATATATACCTCTTCTGCGAGCTTTCTGTGTGCTTCGTGCTCGTATTGGATATCATCGAGGGTTTCGAGGAGACCTGGCATCTGTTGGCAGTCATGGGTCGGCATCCAAGGACGAGGACAACATCACGTAGGTCACCTTCAACACCACTTGATAAACACGGACAACGTCTTCCAGAGACGCGACCCCTTTCCTAAACCGTTTACTTATCCGGTGCAGATCAGGCATCAATTTGAGATAGTCGTCCTGAACAAGGTCAAATTGATCGAGTGCAGGTTCAAGTTGTACTCATTACCTGAAGTGCACGCCTCGTCGATGAATCATCTACGAATGTTTCTACCAGATCTTGACGCTTCCCTAAAGACTTGAATCTAGCAGAAGAGAAGAATGGGAAAGCACGCTCCAACTCACGTATTTCATGCAAATTAACAAGTGGTTGTTTTAGCCAAGTTGCGAGCAGTCTAGTCCCTTGTGCAGTCTTGCATTTGTTGAGAAGTCCGAGTAGAGTGGACGACTTGTTGAAGCCACCCTGTAAATGCATGAGTCCATGATGGAATAAGATGGTACAACGACCGCTGAGACGGACCCCCCCTTCGGTATCGACCAAGGATAGTGCCCTCACGGAACTAGCATCCAAACGCATATATTGAGCAAGATCATGAGTTTTCAGCTTGTATGCGCCGTGATTTGCAGAATCCGACAAAAGAGACAGGTAAATGACGAGGGCGGATAGAGCACCTGTTGCGGGAATGGCTGCTTTGCGATGGCGGGGTGAGTATGGGGATCACCTAGGAAAGAGATGACGGACTGGTGGTGCTTGGTGCGTCTTCCGCATCCTCAGTTCCGGTTAGCTTTTTTATATCCTCCAGGATGTTCTTGGTGGTGAACTCGCCTATGTACATGCGAGTGAGAAAAAGGAGAATTGGACGACAAGTACGTACTAGGCTTGCGTTCAGTTACGACGATGTTACATCGCTCGAGGACCGCTTTAAGCTTGTTGAGGTCGAAATCACGGTCGGTGGTGCCAGATGCGGTGCCGGTGGGTATGATGGCTTCTTTTGCAGAAAGTTGAATGATGAGGGACTGCGCGACGAGTCAGACGGAAACGCAAATCGAGACCGGCACGGACCTCTGTATTGGAGAAGAGGTCATTGTCGACGAACTCGGCTACGCCAATTTCGCGAATGCTCGTGTCGGCATAGGCGACGCTGATACTCTTTGTCTTTGCCTTGTCACCACCGGCTGCAGAAGCAATTTTAATGGCAACGACTATGGGTGCAGACAGGACGTCTGAGTTTGCGAAGAGGAGGTCCTCGACTGCTTGCAGGTTTCCTGGCGATGCCTGGGGACGCGTGAGCCGTAGAGGCAGAGGAAAGATCGATTGGTTTCCATGCCTCTTTCTGGAGCACAAACTTTGTGGCCTTGCGCCCCTGGCCGGGTGCTGGGGCCCAGATCTCGATGCGGAGCTGCTTGATGGTGAGTGCCTCGCGCAAAAAGGTGTGGCCGAGGTTGTGATTGAGGGAGACGCTTGGTAGACCGGCCGTCCTTCCGCCTGCGCCGAGATACTTGATGACCGAGTTGGTGCGAAAGACGTGCGACGCGACGTAGAACGCGTCTGGCCCGTACACGGCATAAAAGTCGGTCCTGTCGAAAAGACGGACGACGCCGTCCTCAGCGGGGGTCTTTTTGGGCAGCTTTGAGAAGAACGCGAGAAAGCCTTGCTCGACGTGCGCGCTGTCGTGCTCACCGTCCTTTTCTTTCCCGTACATGATGGCAGACATGCTTGACGCGGTGTGACAAACGTGACAGTCACTCCTTTCTCCAATCATGGTCGAGCTGGTCGATGCCCCGGCCAGCGTCGGCGCCGTCCGCGTGCTCGGCGCGAACAACACCTCGCGTGCGTTTCTCGACTGGCTCATCGCGCCGCACCTCGTCCCCGTGCCGCACTCCACCTTCCAGCACGTCCTTGACACCACCACCGCCGTCTCGCGCGCCCTCTCCGCCACGGGCCTCTTCCGCGCCCACTCCATCCGCATACAGCCCGCCGAGGACGGCGACGACGCCCACGTCGACATCGTCTACCGCGTGCACGAGCGCGGTAGGTTCTTCGTCAAGACCTCCACCGAGCTTGGGGACGGCGAGGGCAGCGCGGCAAGTGTTTTTGGTCCCCGTCTCTCCGTGCACTCACCGTCTGTCTAGTCGCTCGAGGGCCGCCTCACCAACCTTTGTGGCTATGCCGACGTCCTCTCCCTCAACGCGTCCCTCGGCACCAAAACTAAGCGTGCGTTCGACGCGTCCCTCTCGTTCCCTGTCACCCCTGCCATGTCCTCCCGCGCCTTCCTCAGCCTCATAGGTACCGAGCGCGAACTCGGCATACCGGGTGGGGGCGGCAGGGAGGAACGCATGGCCCTCAAGGCTAGTCTCAGAAAATGCCTCCTCGGCGTCCCCATTCCGGGAAACGAAATATCAGCCGAACTCACCTGGAGGTGCATCAGCTCTCTGAGCGACGACGCTGGCATTAGGTATCCCCGACCACCTCTCCCTCCGACCCTTGTTCACTTATTCTCAGCATTCGCCGATCCGCCGGTCCCGCTGCTAAAGCATCTCTCTTACATGCATATACCCGCGACACCCTCAATGATTCTATCATGCCCACGTCTGGCTCATTGCTTCGGTTCATCAATGAGCTCTCCCTGACTGGAAAAACGGACGGCTTCGTCCCACCCCCGTCTTCCTTCACAAGTCCCCTCCTCGGCGCAGGCAACAACGCCTTTTGGAAGACTGAAGCTCACGCCAAAAAAGGATGGTCTCCAACAGATGGGCTGGCAAGTCGACTCTAGTATATCGCTCCGTTCGTGACTCAGTGAATATAGACTCTCTCTCTATCAGGGCACGCAGGTTTTCTCCAACTCCTGGCAGGTGATCCGAGGACTATTCACTGCTCGGACAAGTTTCAGCTCGGTGGTCCGCTCAGTGTGAGAGGCTTTGGACAGGCCGGCATGGGTCCTCATGACGGGTGTAAGCTGTCCCTTCCCGCTATAACGCCGACGGCGCTAATCTATCCTTGTAGCAACCTCGTTAGGCGGCGATCTTTATTATTCTCTTGGACTGTCATTATTGGGTAACATTCCCAGACGCCCCAATTGGCCGGCAAAGTTCCACGCATGGGTCAACGCAGGAAGGTTGCAGAATATTGACAGATGTACGTCTTTTCTTTTGCTGACCCGGTGGTTGCTCTTAGAGAACCCAGCATCACCTATACGATCCATCCACTCGGCCATCACACAACCCTCTATAAGCGTCGGTCTAGGCCTTGTGTACCGTTTCGATCCCATCCGTGTTGAAGTCAATTTGGGGGTGCCCCTCATCGCCGCCAAGGGTGAGGTATTAAAGCGGGGACCACAGGTGGGCATTGGCTTGGAGTTTTTGTAGCGTCCATCTCTGCAATGTCGCATGTTTTCACCCGCTCGCCTGATTGGAGTAGGCGCGAGCCAGTGCTCACAATAGATGTCAAACAATCTCCGCATGCGCGACTCGCGCGTTTCCCAGTATGGAATTGTAGACACGTCGGCGGACATGCTGCACGTGTGACGGGGAACATTTGCAGAGACATTTATCGGCAAATGAACAAGGTTTGTGACAAAACAATGGGCGAGATAATTGGTTGCCTCGATCAGCTGATCACCGGACGTATAGTCACGTCCGCCAACATTGGGGACATGCGCATACGTCTCGGAATCCAACAATAATGAGCGGTAGATGGGACAGTCACTTCTGCTCCCGCCTGAATGGTGTTATCACACCGCTCCGGCGTACAAGGACGAAGAGAATGGTCGAATCTCACCGGTAGTGCCTCCTTCAAGCTTGGGTGTGCTTTATTCAAAGAGCTTGTGCAAGACAATCGCCCGTTCCTTGGCTGCAAGTACGCATTTTTCCAGAGATCCTTTTCCTTCGGATGTGAAGATTTCTTCACCACCCTCGTTCTCACCCGTTGTTCCTCGTTCGACGCTAACTACACCTCCACCTGCGTCGACGACAACGGTGATTGTGGACGTGAGCAGGGGCTCTTCAAAGGATGTGGAGTCCGCGAGCAGCGTGGGCGTGCTGAGATGAGCATCACATCAACGATGGACCTTGCACTGTCGTAACAGCGAGTCACCTTCCTCCGGCGCAGCCAAAGGTGAGACCGACTACCCTGCGATTCTTATTTAGGGGCAGAGGGACACGGATGGTACGACTACATGTGGTCATGGACGTATCGGGATTAAATGTTGGCTGGGGAAGGCTTGCTAGAAGGATCATCAACCTCTATCAGCTTTGCAAGAGCCGGGATGCGCACTATTCTCTAACGCTGCCATGATTGCGATGAGTGCAGCATCGAACACATTACCGTCATAGTTGAGGCACGTTGCGTCGATGTAGAGACTCCAGACTGCATGACCGGACGATATGCAGAGTGTGCCGAGTGGTAATATATTTGACCTTGGCAGCAGTCCTCGCATGAGGCTGGTCGCGACGCATAACGAAATGGGACCGACCTAAGGAGTACGTCGTTGAGTCTCTCGGAGAGTACCTGTGCTTCATCTGATGGTGGACCAGGCTTGAACTTGGGCGAGCACATGGCCGGGAGATCGATGTTGGGGACTGTTCAGAGACCTAAGAGACGACCGACGGAACCTGAGCAGGGACATGCCTAGAAATCCGAGATTGGGCGCATCCAGTTCCGGCTCAGCGATCTCGGCCTTGACGCCGCAGATGATGATGGTCTTGCCTAACCGCACGAGTGCCGAGCCGTCGGCTGTGGATATGGATCCTGCGACGGTTAGCGAAGACGCGCTCCACTAGGCAGCAGGAGGAACAGGACATACCGGCATTGACAAAGACCTCTCTCCATTCGTTCGGTTCGCGTCCGTCGGGTCTGACGCCCTCCTCAAGAAAGCGCTCGAGATAGGCGTACGGATGGAGTCGCTGGAAGATCTGGGCGCGCAGTGCGTCCGGTTTGGGGTCGGACATGGTGGCGATGAACGGATATGGCAAATCGGACTTTTCCTGGTGCTCGTATGTCTGGCCAGCAGAGATCGCGCGTCGACGAGGAAGAGGACCTCGACGACCTCGACGGTCAGTCTCGGCGTGTTCGGCGTGTTCGTCGGCGCTCATTCGTCCGCTAGATGTCCTCGATCAGTTCTCCAAGCCAACCTCCCCGCCACCGCAAGCGTCGTCCGCTAGCGCGTCGACGTCGACACAACAATCTGCGCAGCCAGCGGGGAAATCAGACGATGCACTGACGGATGAGTTTACGGCTCAGCTTGCGGAGGAGATGGCATCGTTGTTCAAGGGACTGGGGATCGAACCGGGTGCGGGATCAGAGCCCTCCGAGCGGGAAGGGTTGGCGGCTGCTTGGGAAACCATGCTCGTCGAGGGAATGGATGCGATGACGAATACGCCTGCGCCTGCAGAGGCATCGTCTCCGAAACCGAAAGAAGACGACTTCCAGTCACGCATTCGATCGACGATGAATAAACTCAAGGAAAGCGAGTCGGGGCTCAAGTCATCAACAGACGAGGCTGCTGGTGGCGACGACAAGGCGCTTGAGGCGCTGCTGTCGCAACTGGACGACCTGGGTGGCCTTCCCGGTGAGGGCGAGCAGAGCGAAGAACATTTTCAAGAAATATTGGAGGGCATGATGGGTCAACTCATGAGCAAGGACGTGCTGTATGAACCGCTTAAGGAGTTGCACGACAAGGCAAGCATGTCATCATACTTTTGCGACATCGTCTAATGCGATACAGTTCCCCGGCTATCTTGTTGAGCACAGCGGCACTCTATCCGCTGAAGATAAGGCGCGCTACGAAGCGCAAATATTGTGCATCAAGCGGCTGCTAGACGAATTCGATGCTAAGACATATCGCGACAACGACGACAAGGCTCGCGAAAGGGTCGTCGAACTTATGAGCGAGGTGTGTACAACTTTTGTCTTGGATTTTGTCTTGCTCGCGCTCACGTCCACACACAGCTACAAGGGCATGGGTCTCCGCCAGAGGAGATCATGGGCCCGCTTCCGCCCGGCTTTGACATGGGTTCCGATGGGCTTCCGAACGTGCCAGATGGCTGTACGATTAGTTAGACGTTAGCTAGACGACATTGTGTCTGTGATAGTCACGTGATGACAAGCACTACCGAGAAATCGTCGAAACAACTTCAAGTTGGACAAGTTGAATGCAGCGCACATACGGTCGAAGAGCGCTGCAAAGAAGATCTGGCACATCACCTCAGACCAGGGACCGTCATGAAGCTGATGATTCACTTGTCAAAGATCGGCACCCTCCGTCCAAACCGCAACCAGCACAGGGCAGCGTCGTCAAACGGATGCTGGGTCGTTCCAGAACAGAATCTTCTCTAGAAGGTTTAGTGATTCTCTTGTGCACACTCCTTATTTAATTCGCACATCTAGCAACTCCCTTGACGGAAACATCACCTTCGAGTGCTCAAATCATCCGCCACTTGTCCTCTCATTCATTGCCAGCGACATCTCCGGACAGGGAACTGGAACCGGCCGCGGAAGATTCGGATCAACCATCTTCTAAACGCATTCCGAACCTAAATATCCGGACTTATGCAGGATCGTCTCGCTCATTCCTCATGGCTCTCCCCGTCCCTACCACGGATCCGTTAAATGCTGTCGAAGATGACACGGAGCCCCATGAATCCTACGCCGACTTGCGTACCCGCTGGGGGATTGACATATCCGAAGGCGACTCGCAACCTCTTGATGGACAAACCACAGCTACAACCCCTCTGAGTCGCAATCCGTCAGAGCTTTCTCAGTCCTCACTTCCCATTGGGATGATGAACGACCTCAAGAGCATTTCAGAACTCAGAAGCAAGGGGGAGAACAGGAGGTTTTTGGATGAAGTTGGTTACCTATTCGAGGGTCTTGACGGGTCAAGCGAAATTAGCCTGCGGAGAGCAAGGTGCGTGTCTGACCTTTGTTCTCAGCATCAAGCTTGATGTGTGTACACAGTGCCTTTGAAATCGTAAGCAAACTAAGTGACAGTGAATTTAACCGGCGTGCAAAAACATCGGATTTCTACGTTCGCACATGGAACAAGCTGTGGGCTGCACGGGACGGCACGAGCGACAAGGTACGTTGACCTCGGAATCCTCCTTCGTTAGCTCTCGACTCCCAACAGATTTTCGATATCTCTATAGTGCTCTTCGCTGCACTGGCTGCGAGAGACCCGCACATACTCTTAGATGTGGCTCAGCAGCAGGGATTCGTTCAGACCCTGATGGAAATATTAAATGCCTTTAATCACAAGAGGGATTTCCTTGCCTTGGTTCTTTCTGGTAGTTCAGACGATGACCTCAGATCGCACGGTCTGCTGCGGACAGAAATCACTGCGGTTAGCTCAATCTTTCAATTGAAATTCAGGAACAGGAACTGAGGTGTACTAAGTAGCTCAGATCCCTCGCGAAACTTGTATCAAAGGAATCACATTTGGCTTCTGTGAGCCAGGTTTGTCACAGGTCGCATAGGTGCATTGTACGTGATCTCATGAGTTGCAGCCTTCGGCACGCTTCTTTGTTTCACATTCCCTTTCTACCTTGCCCCCCTCCTTCATGGCAGCAGAATACCTACCTGATTTTCTAATTAACCTAAGGGCCGAGCTTACTCTTTTGGAACCATGCATCGCTGCATGTGAATCTGGCCTTCCCATGCTATCAACCAGGATGAACGGAGGGCATATACCGTCCTTTTCTCATATCGAAGCATGCCTCCGTCTCCTGGACTCGTACCTCCTCGGGAATTGGTCCTCAACCGGTCCAGCTACTGGTGGATCTTCGATTGGATTATCACACATGAGTGGATTTACGTCCGAGCTAATGTCGCTTTGTGTTGCCTCCAGTTTTTTGGAGACCGAAGGGAACATGGACACCGGTAAGCGTGTTCTAGGTGATTTCCTCAACAGTAACGTTTATCATCTGCGTATTTGCTAGCGCGAAAGTGCTTGTGTAGTGCAATGCGAGTGCTCACTCTTTTGTCACATGACGATCCTTGGTGGAGTGAAGCGGCCTTAGAAGTATCTTATGCGCTTCCGTTCGTTGCAATGGCCGTGATGCGCTCCCAGGCAAGATGGTCTGAATCATGGAGTTTGGAGTCTCAAAAAAGTCCAATCGAACTCTTCGACCTGCTCTGTCTTGCCTTGGGTCTGGTTATGAATTGGGCTACGCTGAATCCTGAAGTGCGGGTTCTGTCAAGGACAAAGCGTAAGACTCCAACAGATCGTGGTGCAGACGTGCGCACTCACCAACATCTATCAGGCATCAATCCGAAATGTCCTCGTTCACGTCTCTGTGTTCGAGCCTGTCGATGCCCTGATCAAAAGCCAATCCTGGAGTGTTTCACTTCACTGCATGTGCAATACTCTGACAATCGCCAAGACGATCCTCCGGAACGTGCATTTTTAAAGGGATACACAGCGATTCTTGTGGGGCTACTCATCAAGGACGAAGCCCCGAACCAGACCATTGTTTTATCAACTCTGCCAGGCACATCTCATTCTGACAAAATTAAGTCCTTAATTATGCAGTGCAATTTCTTCTTGGGACTTTATAACGATACCACGCTTCCATCATCCCCTGACTCTCTAGGTGATACGCCTGAAGGAATTACGCCTGCGGCCACTGACTGCCAGAGGGCGTCATGGGACAAGAGAGGAGTGGATATCGCCCAAAGTGTAATTGCATCTCTAGAGACATTACGTGATAACTAATAAACTACGGGAGATCAACTTCCTCCATCTGCAGCGTGTCGTGTTCGTCTTCGAGGTCTGCAAAGCTTTGTTCGATCGCCTTGATGTAAGCGTTCATCTTCCACATCTCGCCAATCTTGATATCGGCATGATCAAAGGCCAGCGCCACAGTTGGATCTCCGGGTCTGTGCTCCACCGACACGGATGGAGGCACGTTTGGATACCTCGCTGAAAAGTGGGTCAGAAGGATGTTACGAGCTTTCATCCTATGAGCCAGCGTGAGCCATCAATTGTTTTGGACCGCAGCGGGGCGCTCACCTTCTCCCAATGTCGATCGCTTGACCCACGGTGCTGTGCATCTTGGCTGCGGCCATCTCTGCCTGATCATCCGCCATGGTAGATTCGTGAATCAAGAGTGTGGCGTTTTCTCCTGCTTGCACTAATTTTTGTGTGGGAATAGTATCTCCAGAATATCTGGTCGAACAGTGAGTACGACATACGTCATGAAGCCGAGCATACCCATACACGATGCTCCAACCATCCGTATGCTTGATGATTGCGCCATGACAGACCGTTCGATGTACTACGTCCACACTTCGAAAGCTTTCCAAGCCAAGCGAGGCGCACATGTCACGGTGAGCCAGAAAGGAACTAAGAACGCGTGCTTTAGTGAAGCACAAGTGCGTGACATCTCTGCATACCTGCGGGAAGTCTCTTGGAACCAAAGAGAGGAGAAATCGTTCTTCCGATGAACGGCGTCGATTGAAATGAAAACGACGGGATTGCGAGAATCAGATGAAATTCCGAGCTCTTCGAGTGCAGCAAATTCATGCAGGTAGTTAAAAACATGGTCGTTGCAAACAACATATAACGGCGTATCAGAAGGTGGATCTAGCTGTTCAATACTCAACACATGAAGTTCAATGTCTCCGAGCACTTACTCGTTGTCGCATTGCTAAGATCTTGGCCAATCCGATGTGGTGGTCAGCATGTATGTGACTGATGAAAATGCACTTCAGCTGACGTAGCATCTGCCAGACGCTGAGGGATGATAGTGGGTCGTCTCCAAATTTCCGAGATAGCTGACCCCATGTACCTTCGCCCGCATCAAGCAAAATATAACCATGATTAGGAATGTGGATAAGCGTTGCAGAAACTGGAAATACGTTAGTCTTGATATAATCGGTATCGAGAACTTGAAACCACCGTTTCTATATTTACTAGGCATCGCACTGTTTGTCCCTAACGGACACACTGCGACGTCTCCACCGCAGATCATCTCTGCTTTAGTGTGGGCGACGTAAGATTGGGCATCGGCAAAGGCAGTACGGGTTGTTTCTGGCAAGACCAATGGAGAATGGGAAGATACTGCAGGATGGAAAAGATCTTCCGCTCCGGTGGCTGGGTCTAAAAATGGCGGACGTGAAGGATGCAGGTTAATTAACAGATTTTTTTGCATGGCCGTAACGCGCTCGGGCAATGCAAGAACACCTTCACAAACATGACGAACTTAAATATGAACATGTGCACGGAAACGCACTAGTTATTGCCCGGTCTGGGGAGCACGAATATTTTTGTATCGGAAATATATTAGCATCCAGCTGGTTAAGCCGAAGCTGACTGAATGTGGCACTCGTGAATGTTATTGAATTCGGGATATACCTGCGCGAAGCGAGGATATGCTGACATGTTATCGGTAAAACGCGACTCTAAGAGATAATTCGGACACATACATCCACATCAGGCCCAAAGTCATTCATGAATGTCTTGTAGCGCTCGTCCTCGAGGACTCCGTCACCACACAGATGAAATATTGCTCGAACCTGATACTGTTTGGCACCCTTTGCGTGCTTCCATAGGTACCTGGAAAAGTGACCAGTATCAACGAAACCCGAGAGTAAGGCAGGGATGTGGGCTAATGTCGGCGTGTCGAGAATCAGTACAACCTACAGAAAATCATTATGCAATCCATGCTGATAATAGAATTCACTCACTGCAGGAGTCACGCTTTCTCCAATGCAATCTTCTGGTTTAATTTGACGTTCAACAACGTTGCCGCTGCTGTCTTTCACCTGCACGGTCACGTTCTCTCCCTTGACCAATCTTGCGCGCAGTGGGCCCGGAGGGAGACCCAATTCGACAGCTCTTCGTACGTCAAATTTTCCACGTATGCGGGGCCCTTCGATGGCATAGGCAACCGTTGGCTTGAACGTAGGGTCACAGGAACCAATAACGGCTCGCTCGGGAACAGGTAGAGATTTGCTAAACTTTGGCGGGAAGGGAATGCGCGAAGAAGTCGGCGATCCCTCTGTGCTTGCATGGCGACTATTTGTTCTGTGAGACTCTTGTCGCTTCCCTACACTGCCCTGTGCCGGGGTTCCAACCAGTGATTGTGATGCAGGAAACATGGATTGTATCACAAGTTTCCTCCATGCTTGTGCTGCTTCCCCACGCAATGAGGCAGGATCAAAATCGGCCGCAGACGCTGCTTTGCGTAAATTTTCCACCGAGGTCATACCAGCTGGGGGCGAATCCTCGCTATGGCGATTTAAAGGTCGTTTGGATGGTGATTTGGGCGAGTCCTCGCGTTTTCGCTTCAGCGGGCACATCGCTTCATCCGAAGACTCTGCAAATAGCAAAGGTATCTCCGATGGAACGACCGGAAACGCAAAGACAGATATGTTTTCGTCCTTGTACACGGGTCGATCCAAGCATGGTTCGGCGAGAGAGATTTCGGTAGGGGTAATGATGAAGTTATCGCTTGGAAACTTCGTCGACTAAGACGTGATATAAACGCGAAATGATGACTCACCGATAGGTGTACTTCCTCGTGGATGCTAACAAGTGAAAGAGCCCGGCAGGACCAGTAATCTGTATCTGGGGTTGACCCGCATCAGCCAAGGTCATGAGGAAGCCTTGGAAAAAAGGGCTCAGACCAAGACAAGCTAAATAAATGGTGCAGGCTTTACCAGGGAGACCGCTGGCGCGTTGAGTGCCCGCAGACGAAAGGAATAGCGAACGCGTCTTCTTCCAGTTCTGCCGACTCTGCAAGAAGGCTCTGGTGGTATTCTCGCCGACATTGAATATGTACTTTGCAGAATCGAACGTGATCACCACGGTTGGCTCGGTGTCGGACGACACAGTGCTCAGGATAGATGCATTCCAAAGCATCGAGAAAAGAATTGACGAGCGATGAAAGGGACGAGGACGAGAAATCAGTAGACGATGGACTATGTTACACAGATCACGACGGCATAGCAAACTCGCCAGCCTTACCAAGTGACCGAGTCGGACTCGGATCAGTTGTTCAGGAAAAAAAAGTAAAATCCGGGTTGGAAAATAATAAAATTCCAACTTATCCGGGGACTTGCCGGATCTGAGCCAGAAACTGGTCTCGTCGGAGCTTAAAGTGACATTTTGAAGCTTTTGAGCTCGGAGTACACATGACGGGTCCAACTACAGGCCACGGTCTGCTTGGCGACTTATCACAATGATGATGAGTCCATGTCGAGATTTGAACGTCGACTATCCACCAACGTCAACTTCGCTGATCGGCGATCCATCCATCAACAAACCATCCGTCATGTACGTTCTTTATCGCTTAACTTGACCTCATAGGCGCATGGGGAATCCGTCCGAGTTGACGAACGACGTCTGTCCTTGTATGCTGATCTGTGTTTCTGGCATCGGAGCCATCTTATTGTGCGTCTGCTGCTACACCCGATATACACATCCTTATGGTAACATCGGCCTGATCGCCTTGTTATTGTGACAGACAAAACTCGAGTTCTTTCACTTTCTCATGTGTTGCTAAAAGGACGAATGAAAGTTTTCCCGAAACGCAGCATACTTGCTCCGCATCATTCGGTGCGAAGTCTTCGAAATGAGAAAATGACGAATGAAAGTTTTCCCAAACGCAACGTACTTGCTCCGCATCATTCGGTGCGAAGTCTAGGAAATGAGAATCTGATCCCAGCTGGCGCTGTTAATATCGCGGACAGTCCGCATAACTCGGATCCGAGCTCCTCTGCCGCGATCTAGATCACGCATGCATCAGTCCCCACTTACGTGCTCCGTATTTCCAGAGAACGAACTATATATATTGCCTAGTGGTCTCTCATAGGTGCTAGCATTTTTCATGCTTCAAGGAATACTGTCTCGCTTCCTTGGTCGCAAAGTGCGAGCCGTTGTTTTTTTCGCTAGTCTCGTGACTGCTACGACAGTGGTCAATGTAAATGGAACCGCGAGTCATGCTATTCCGCTGCTCCTTTGTAAGTCATGGATGGCATCATTCCTTTTCATGGCATTGATGTCTTTCTAGATGGTCAGATGTTTGAAGTACGGGTGTCCCGTTCCGATTGTGTATCTGTCTAACAGATCAAACGATCCACCTCCACAGGACATCAATGTGAGTATCATGTTCCTCGTCACCAGGCAGGCATTGAAGAGGAACAAATTGCATAGCATGTAAGGCTTTTATCCCGACAGCGAGTAATTTGTTTATTTGTTGTATAGAGTGGTGATGGTGGTATATACGCTGAATGTTGGCCCAGAGTGGTGTCCGGGCTATGAAATATTGCTGACTGTTTTGCATTCAGTGCTTCAAAACCGGGCTTTTCAGCAGGTCACACCTGGTAGGTGAAACTGTTACTTTTGTGATAACACCTATAATCTGGTGATCTGGCTCAGGCACAGCTGATGCACTGTATGGATGGAATGTTGTCAATGGAGCCAAGATCAGCGTGATCGCAGATTCTTGTCCTGTTTCGTCAGCACTCCCGAACTCTCTCCGACTCGTCATCCCTGAAGACAGCGTCGGAAAAGTAGGTTTTGGAAATGAGGGATATTATGGTGTGCTTTTTTTTACCAATTTGCGAAGCATATTCATATGGCACCGCCAGGAATTCAAGTGAAATCGGAGTGGATTTACAATGCTTCTTTTCACTATAAGTTCCCGGCGGCTTCTTCGTTCAATGGAGTAGCCACTGTTAGCTTGCAGAGCATCACAGGCGAAATCTATGCGTCGTCGTCAGTACCATTGGTGGGATCACAGACCACTTGGAAGCAAATCGCGGTCTCCTTAAAACCGGCCTCTTCTCCCGCGTCGACGGTGAATAACTTCACGATCACGTTCGATGGAGCAAATGCTGCTGGACAGACAGTCGACTTTGCCATGTTTTCTTTGTTCCCTCCTACTTTCAAGAACCGTGCAAATGGCCTGAGGATCGACATCGCGACGGTATGAATTCACGTCGTTTCTTGTGTGGTTGGTCTTCCATTAACGCTACCTTAGACTTTGTACAAAATGAAACCATCATTCTTCCGTTTGCCTGGTGGAAACAACATGGTATCAATCACCGAAGCCATTTTTGCTATAGCTCTGACCGGTTTTGCAGGAGGTGATGTCAGTGACTACGCAAGGTTTGGCGGATGTTAAAGTGACACTTTAGGGACAAAATTGGGCGACGAGGTGGCAGTGGAATGCCACCCTCGGTCCACTTGTCGATAGGCCAGGTTTGTATCAACTCTTTGTCTGTTTCCCCTGATTAACGTTATTGTACAGGTCGCATGGGGGACTGGGGATATATCAATACCGAGTGAGTGACCTTCGCCCATCGATCCGCCAGACACGACTTGGTAATTCGTGTCAGTGGCCTTGGTCTACTTGAGTACATGTATTTGTGCGAAGATATGGAAATGGAACCAATCATGGCCGTCTGGGCAGGTTTATCTTACCTTACGATTACCTTGATTTCTTTTTGAGTTTCTCTTTGTCATAGGTTACTCCCTCAACGGGATGAGTCTTGCTGAGGATCAGTTGACTCCTTACATCCAATCCGCCATTGACCAGATTAATTTTGTAATTGGGGACCCAGCTACTAATGGATATGGTATGTCGATCCCTTTGACTTCTTTATAACTCAATGCATTTGTTTCTGTAGCTGCTTTGCGTGCCTCTCTTGGTCACCCTGAACCCTTCAAGCTCACATATGTGGAGATTGGTAATGAGGATTTCTTCACTTCTGAGTCGTACGTCTTGCTATTGGGCACTTCGACTAACTGCATTCAGTCGATTTAAATCGACAGATACATCTACCGCTGGAAAGACTTCGCGGGAAATTTAACAGCAGCATTCCCTCAACTTCGTACGTATTCACACATGGTCAATGACTGACCTTTTTACGACTCTAGTATTTTCCACAATCAGATTTCATTGCTACCACCTACCCATTTAACCCTATATTGGATTTAGTTCCTACACATTATGATAATCACGTTTACTCATCGCCTGGTATGTCAGTCTTCCGTGCACGCACCCGACGCGCTCACTTTATGAGCAGATCTCTTTGTCAAGAATACTTTTTACTATGATTCTTATCAGGTGGGTAGATACGAAATTGACTTGTCCCCTCGCTGCTCACTTTTTCGATACAGCGCAACGGCACATACTATTTCCAGGTAGGTCTCGTCATATACGGCTATTGTATAGTGATTCATTTCTGCTAGGGTGAATATGCTGCCATCTCTACTAACAACGACAACGTATGGGGGAGTGAAGGACGTCTCATGTATCCCACTGTCCATAGTAAGTTGGTTTCTTGTCACGATTTTTCGCTCTCACACTGTTAATCTAGGTGCTGTAGGGGAGGCGGCATATATGACCGGTTTCGAGAGGAACGCTGATATTGTCTTTGCTGCGTCCTATGCACCGCTCTTGATGAACATTGCTGACTACCAATGGGCATGTCGCTCTTTTGTTTCGCTACCTACTTATTACTCATCTTTGTCCTAGACGTGCAACCTGATCGCTTTCGAGTAAGTAGAGGGATATCTTGACTGGTTCATTGTTGATTCGATATGAAACGAGCAGTGCTTCAAAAGTCTACCCTTCTACTAGTTACTACGTACAGCAGGTAAGGTCCGGACGCGCACAATCTATGGTTTCATTGACGCACCAAGAACAGCTCTTCAGCACACATCGTGGCAAGGAGTATCTACCCAGTACACTCCCAACTGAACAGGGTACTCTGTATTGGAGCGTCACGCGCGACGCCCATCGGCGCCTGGTCTTCATTAAGGCATGTGTCATGACAAAAGCATAATGTCCTCTAACGGCCATCTTCCAGGTTGTTAACTATGACACATCACCTGCAGCCATGACTTTTCATCTGCCTTTCGAATTGGCCGGCACCGGAACCGTCACTATGATCACTGGACCTGAAACCGCTAGCAACACCCCCGAGACACCAGACGCTGTCGTTCCTACGACGTCTCCTATGACGTTTTCCCAAAGCTTCGATCACACTGCCCCTGCATTCAGCGTCAGTGCCTTGACCGTCCACCTCGCATAAAGTGCTACAACCTGCGAGACTAAAGGATCGTCACATGGGATTTCCTGGCACGAGAGTAGGAATGTAGTCACAGGCTACAATGCAGATAATCTGTCTCGTAAACAGGTTTGGACTATTTCAAAAACATTTTCAACGTAGTTCAAGTATTCGTCCGTATTTTGGTCTTGCATGTTTCCAGCAGGAACGTCTAGTGTGAACGAGGGTTGATACAGAGGGAAAGCACGATGGTCGGGAATCTCTGCATCTAGTGAGAGCGGTTTTCCAGCCTGTGAGAATCGTGAAATCGACGTTAGAGCAGTGGCATTGGTACCCTACCGCGACCGACGTCAGGAACGTCCACGCGCGTGCGGCGTTCGGAGAGTTGTAACCTCCTTGGACGAAGGTTTAATAATGACATCATGACGAAATGATGGCACGCACCGCCCCCAAGAAGGAGCTTCTTTCCTGACCAAGTGTGTACCACCCGATCAATGCACCATCCGAGCGACCCTGTGCTACCAATCGACCAGTTCCATGTTGCCATCGGGTCACCTGCGAGTCCATCGACGCCGCACTGAACGACGATAAAGTCCGGCTGGAATGTATCCTTGATCCTCTCGATGATCGGCCACACGCGGGCAAAAGTCTTGCAGGAAGCACCCCTGTGTAGGGGTAGAGACAGCGTAAATGGATCGAACGAGGCATCCTCTGGGTCCGGTAGTGCAGATAGAGAAGAGATGGGAAAATAGCCAGGAGCGGAATGATGAACTGAGAGGGTCTAGAGCGCGGGCTCTTGTCAAAAAAAAAAAAAAAAACAGGCACGCCGCGAACAGAACACTCTCACCAAAACCTGCGACTCCGCGGTCGAACTAGGACTATGAAACGCCTGGGAGACCGCATCCGAGAAATGCAAGTCCAAGTCAAGGTACATCACACGCGATCGTCGTGGAGGCGTGGGCGGCGGAGAAGGCGGAACACGCCTGAGAGCAAGGATGGCCAGGACGCAGTCTGCCACGTAACAAAACCCAGACGCATGGGACTTCTGTGCGTGATGTCTAAAATTATTTTGGCCAAGAGCCTGAAAAAGAGCGAGGAGGAGAATCAGAGGCGCGCGGCTGACCTGCCACCATCCCAACAAATAGCAACGTTGTAGGAGCCGTCTCCTAACGCATCCACCGCCGTCAAAGTCGCTCCTGCCACCAGGGATATGTACTCGTGTATTCCACGGAACGGCGGGCAATCCTAAGTGACGCATACGGTGTTACGACCACCGAATCACAGCGAAATACGCACATCCTCGAGCCCAAACTCGGTAACCTGAGCCGAGTCTTCAAAGTCATTGGAAGGATTCAATGCATAATCAAGGAAGTCGCGGGTATGATAGGCTGAAAGTTCTTTCGTGGCCGCTCTGCGGGGGCGGATGAATTTGACACGCTTCTGTCCGTCAGGAGTAGCCATGGCCTGTAAGCCATATGCGCCGACCAACGCGTGGACCAAGAATGAGCGATTCTTATTTGAAGGTAACAGAGAAGACACCTAAAGCAATCATTCAACAAATCAGTAATGATTCTGACGAGTGTCCAAAGCTTGAAGATGCTGCTTTAGTAGATGCACTGCCGCAAGAGACTTGAGGTTCCACAAAATTGTAGTTATTACTTACCCTGGCTAGTTCCTCCGACACGATATAGGCAACGGGAAGAACCCCAGTCGGAGGGTCATTGTGTTGTTGCATGCAGTATGTTCTAGGTCTAGTCAATGTTGGTGGCAGTGGTAGTAGTCCCAGAACTTGAATATCACGGTTTCGAGCCACTCAGTCTCGACTCTTTACCGTCACTTATGTCCAATCCAGACATTTCGAATCTACTTGGGCCCCTTCGAAACCCTCCTGAGTGGCCGGACTCGTATGAATCCGTCATTCTCGAACCATTCCAGTACATCACCTCCAAACCTGGCAAAGAAATTCGGAAGTTGCTGATCGATGCGTTCAACGTCTGGCTCGACGTGCCGCTTGCGCAACTCAGTGTTATCTCCAATGTCGTGCGGATGCTTCACAGCGCCAGTCTCATGGTCGACGACATCGAGGACGATGCACAGCTCCGGAGGGGCCAACCCGTCGCCCACCGCATCTACGGCATCCCGCAAACGATCAACACGGCCAACTACGTGTATTTCTTGGCATACCGGGAGCTTGCCGCGCTCAGGGATCAAGGGTCGGGAGATGCGGATCGGGTCATCGCAAACAAGGATCTGGATCTAGTGGTGACCGAGGAGCTGTTGTCGCTCCATCGTGGACAGGGACTGGAGATATTCTGGCGGGATGCGCTCAAATGTCCGACGGAAGAGGAGTACGTCGCGATGGTGAACAACAGTTGAGCGTCCTGTCGTGAGGTGTCGGGTCTCGCTGACGTTCGTTGTAGAGACCGGGGGTTTGTTCAGAGTCGCTGTCAAGTTGATGATGTCGTGTGCAACGAAAAATGTGACCGTGTAGGGAACGATTTTGGTTTCGATTGATGCCATTCATCACCTCTGATCGTCAGCGACTACGTCCCGCTGGTCAATCTTTTTGGCGTATACTTTCAGATTAGAGACGACTATATGAATCTGCAAAGCACAGAGGTATGTAACCACGAGTCTGGTACGGAGGGGTGCTAACACTCACGATAGTATTCAAAGAACAAAGGGTTTGCGGAAGACCTTACGGAAGGAAAGTTCTCTTTCCCCATAGTCCACGGTGTACGAGCAGAGGAAGGTAACCGTGTTATACTGAGTACGCTTTGGACTTTACATTCCGGGGTTCCCATAATTGATTCAGAAATACAGATGTACTTCAAAAGCGACCGACAACACCAACACTAAAGCATCATACGATATCCCACCTACGCGATCGGACGGGGTCGTTCAGTTATACGCTCAAGATTATGAGAGCGCTTGAACAGGAGGTACGTGCATCAAGATGGTACATCGTGAGGCACGGAACGTTTGAAACGATTTCGTGACAGCTGCGCGATGAAATTGCGAGACTTGGGGGGAATAGTCAGCTGGATGCCATCTTGGCGACGTTGCACGTCGAGGATGATCGATGACCGATGACCGGAAAGTAGTGATGCCAAAGAATCTCGGTAGACTATATGCTAAGAACCGATTTTTACTCGAAGGTGACAGAATTAATGACTGCATGGCCAGAATACTGGCCGCATGGATCCATTCTATTGAAATTGCTGCTTGGAGTTACAGCGCAGCACCATCATGACAATCCTACTCGAGTCATCTCTCCCTTTGAACCATGTCTGATGGCTGCATTTCGATTAGCGTACCAATGTCCCAGTCACCTCAAACGGTAGAACCACTCATTACATAAAGAATAAGTGGTCCGGCCAGAGGAAA
The DNA here is from genome assembly GCA_038090395.1 of Boletales sp. KT-2023a. Lineage (NCBI taxonomy): Eukaryota > Fungi > Basidiomycota > Agaricomycetes > Boletales > Boletales sp. KT-2023a. Next base: position 79,843 of record JBBPMP010000051.1, read on the forward strand.
GTATAGATCTAGTACATAGCTCAACTACAAGAAAATGGTTATCGCCCATCCGGCCTCGGCTCTTCAGCATGTTGTCAGTACAGAAACAAGACGAAGGAAGGAAAACACGTACGGGACCACTGTACGCTCAGAATCAAATTATCATAACCCTTTCCGTTCAATTTCTCCATTGCGCGTTGTGCAACTGCTTTATCGTCAAAGCTGACAAAGGCAAACCCTTTTCCGATACCCGTCTCTCTGTCCCGACCCACGTAAACTCTTGCCACACGGCCAAACGTACCAAAGAGTTCACGGAGATCGCTCTCCTGCGTTTCCTCTGAAATATTTGTGACGCGAAGCGTTGGAAGGTCTTCTCGTGAGCCAGCTCCACCGGGGCGATTCATGGACTCTCCAGGACCGCGAGCGCCTGCACGCATCGATGGCGGGACGTACTTGCCACCTGATGGAGCGGCAGGTGGTGTATCTGCGGCGGGAGGCGAGTCGTCGGATGGAATTTCGGCAGTCTCGAGGCCAGCCAGAGAGTCCTTGTAAGGACACTTTGCTGTAAAGTGGTCGCCTTTACACAATCGACAGGCGACCTTGCCAGCGCCGGCTTTTACGAGCTCAGCCTTGACGTTTTGTTCCGTAGAAGGTTCGCTTTCTGCTGCCTGGATCGCACGCATGGATGAAGGGGACCCGAGAGCAGATGTGGACACGGACATACCTTATTTCCAGCGGACAGTTTAAGTACGACGTTTTCACCGACGGTGGTCGTAGCACGATCGGGGCCCTCTTTGTTTCCCCTCTCCTTGCCAAACTTTGGCCATTTTTTACGTTCAGCAACGGTGTGTTCGACGACAGATTTCTGAAGGGTTCGCTTGATCTTGCGGGTGATCTATGTCGACCGATCGGTAAATCAGCAACATGGATAAGATGCTGCGGTACTCGCCTTGACTTTTTTGCCCTCGTCGTTGATGGCGTATTCGATAGTGATGCGTATCCCGTTCTCGTCGACGTAGTCGTTGACGGACTCTGCGAGTTCGTCTACATCGTCCGCCCAGGACGTCTTTGGGGCTGACATTGTCGTCGATATGAAGCAATCAAGTCAAAATATTCGAAAACAAGATTCAAACTCTCGTTCAATTGGTTTTTCACAAACTTCAATCTGAACCCGATACGCCATGACTAGAATGAGACTCTGTCCGGAAAGTTCACAGCCAAGAGACTAACCAGGTCGGCGTTTGCCGGTCGAGGGGACAAGTACATATACAGTAGAGCTCAGCCACCGAACGTTCATTCCAGCCTCGACGACATGGGAAAAGGTGTGTACGGTATGATTTTTGTGCAGGATGTGCTCGATTTCGTCCAGTTCACGGATCTCTTGCGCGTGCTGGCAAGGTCAAGTCGCAAACACCCAAGGTTGAGAAACAGGAAAAGGAAAAGGCGCCCACAGGTCGCGCCAAGAAACGCGAGCTGTACAACCGCAGGCAAGCGTCCCGCATCGGTGCCTGGTAACAGGACCTGACGACGTTGCATTTAGATTTGTTAATGTCACTACGGCCCCAGGAGTGAAGCGGAGAATGTACGTGTCTTCGCTTTTTTCTATATGACCGTGGTCGTCTCGTACGATGAAACACGAAAATCAAGCATAGTTCACACTGAAACTATGGTGTTGACAACCAATCATCACGTCTTTCGCTCCTATCTGATATGCTCTCGTTGTTCAAGTTGATGCTTGGTCGGTCATACTGACCGATGTCTCTAGGAATCCGAATCCAGAAAAGTGACATGACAGGCACCAACACTAGTCACTCTTGTGATGCAGCAGTTTTGGTCGATTCCGTGGTGGGGCCACTAGCACAGTCGAGGACAAGGTACTATATAGTAACCGGGGGCCCTTTGACACCTCGACGGCATGGACAGGACGAACGTGAACATCTGCACCCTTGATGCCATGACTACGTAGTGACCGTTAGCCGCTAAAAGTCGGCTGCTGTGGATGATGTTACGGCCATGTTACAGTAAACCAATCTGGCTGGCAGCCGCTGGCCGGCGAGAACGAGAAACGTTTCTTGATGCGGTCAAGATGAATGGTTGGCACGCATCCGTAAAGAGGACGGGGGCCAGGCACACAGCTGGCCAGGTTTCAAATGTAAAGGCACTGTAATGCACGTTCGCCTCTTTTGCGCACCTCGGACGAACTATTTAACCCACCATGAGTGGGGACAGCGAGGCCATGTCTGAGACCAGCGCGCGGAGAAGGTCCCTTCCTCAGGTCATGTCTGCAATCGGGGCACAGTTGACACGGGCGCTGTCGACGGGCGGTGGTGACAGCGCCTCCGTGTCAGAAGCGTTGGTGGACAAGACAGGTGAGCTATTCGAGTCAGCAAGGGGCGATAAGGATAAGAACGGTCTTGATATCTATCCTTGATAAACCCCTTTTACCGAGATAAGACTCGCTCACAGCTCCATGTCAGACCTTCCTTCCGACCACGACCGTCGATCCGTCTCCAGAGGCCGCGGCGCTTTCGTACGTCTCGCCTGCACACCGTTACAGTAACTCGCACTCATCTCCCCATCCAGCAATCCACTGGAAGAGGCGGCATAGGCAACATTCGGCCTTCCTCGCTCTCCCGTGACGACACTCCGGATGACTTGTCCTCCACCCGTGGCCGCGAGCCCGCAGTCCACCCTGACAGAGTCCGTGTCCTCCATCACCTCCCCAGCCCCCCTACTGACCCTCCGCCATTCAGCTCCTCTCCGTTGGACGCGGCGGTGCCGGCAACATTCACACCCCGCCTCAGGATACCAAGTCGTCCATCCTCGAAGATATCAAAGAAGCCGAACACCAGGCCAAGGTCATCCACCAGCACGCAGAGGCGACTACCGTCGTAAGTACTCCCTCCTCTGTCACGACCAATTCCCCTCACCCCGAGTTCCGTGCCGGATCAGTTCTCGTCTGGGCGCGGTGGTGCCGGAAACATATCCGGCTCTCGTTCCCGTTCCCGTGGTCCGGTAGTGACAATGCTGTCTTCCGGACGAGGTGGCGCTGGAAATATCCACCCTGCCGGAAGGAGCCCAATCAGGTCAGAGGTCCTGGACGAAGAGGAACGACGGCTCCATGCACATCACGATGTCATGTTCGTACCCCTTGCAAACATCTCCCGTTCCACTGACGTGTCCCACAGTCACTCGACTGGCCGTGGCGGCGCTGCAAACATCACTGGTGTCCATGAGCCCGACATTGAGCGCGTTACCCACCATCTCGGTGAATTCGAGTCAACTGGACGTGGCGGCGCGGGAAACATTCGCACCCGTTCCGCATCCCGCGACCCCGGTGCCAGGGCGACCTCCAAGGAGAAGCACGGGATCGCTGCCATCTTTGACAAGCTTTCTCATCCACACCACCCACACCAGCATGCCCAAGTCGCAGATGAACCTGGTGCATCCACGGACCACGTTGCTATTAACTAACCACCAGGACGTTCTGATTTTCTAACCCTTATGGATATGTATATACTCATGCTTTTTACGCAGTCCATCACTCTGTTCTTTTATCGGATCGTTTCGTTCAGGTTACAATAACGTTTTGTTCTGTAAATCACAGGAATGTTTATTCACGGTCTACTGTCGCGAGTGATTCGGCTATTCATCCATATCCAAACCCCATAAATGACCGGCGCCCTGCGCGATAACGAAAATAAAGAAAACACCACACGTGCCATACAATAATCATACGCTTTGAAATCGGGATATATAGAAAGGAAAGCATCACTTTTCCAAGCTCTCAAATTGTCTTACCAAATCCTTGACACTACCCCCGCTACTTCGTCTGGACGATGACTGCCGCCCACCTCGATCGGATTTGGTCGGCGACATATGTCGCAGGTCGACCAATCGCTTCGGTTGAATACTAACGGGGATTCTCGATCTACGCGGCACTGACGCGTGCCGGAGATGAACTTGATCCTTGGGGTGCAGTGGCCCCGGGTCGGGCGTCCGCGATGGCGTCCGTATAGGACCACACAAGGAATGGGTTTGCCAACCGTCCGGATACGATGACAAATTCGTCATCCCCGCCAGATCCATCGCTTCTTGCAACAGTCCACGATAACGTGGTTCGGTCGAGCCAAACGAGTCTTGACGCTCCATGCGTGGTGATCGTCGACTCGACTGCTTCTTGATGAGCACGTCCAATCTCAGAATCAGCTTATCACTGGAATCGATGGACGTGAGCTGGAAATGGTTACTTTTTGCTATACAAAACTCACCGAGACCACTGGGGCCCGAGCCCCACTAAAACGGATTCCCCACCCATCTGACCTACAAATCGATCCAACACTGCATCCTTCGATACGTCTCCCGTGTCCGCGAACATATCTGCATCAAGACCGCGACCTGCGACAACAGCAAGTCGCTCAGAAACGAGACACTTGTCCAAGCACTTCCAACAATCGCGAGTCCATTCTCCCGTTTGAGGAAGAGGAGGCGGTTCGGGGGAGCTGGTCGTCCCCTTTAGAGGCGACAAGGCGATCGAGGTATCGCAGTAACTCATCGAATGATGCTCAAGAAAAACTGCGTCTTCTGTGTCGCGCCATAGCTCAAGGAGCGGAAGACTGCACGATGATGGTGATGCGCTATTTCCCGGGAGTGCTTGGCTCTTCAAGCTCATATAAGACTTGGAAATGCCAGTATTCTCAATGGTCATGCAACGTTTTCGCGTCGACTTGGTAGGTCGGCTAGACCGTTTCTTCTCCGCCGCAAGAAGGCAATCATAGTTGTGCTGGATAGAAATAAGCGCCAGGATCGGCTGTCATAACATTCACTAACCATTTTCAAGATGGCAGCTGCACGCGCGGCTACCTTAGGGTCCCCGCTGGTAATCTTTATAACGTCTTCTCCTTCTATAACGTCTTCGTCAGAAGAGTCGCCCTCATCATGATCCGTGAGTTGTTTAGCCTTGGAAAGATTGAATGGGTCATCGGGACTGTCATCTGCGACAACGGAAAGTTCACGATCGATCTGCGCTTCTTCCTCTTCCTCCTCCAGCGGCGTCTCCGAATCTAGAATATCCTCCCGCAGCCGAGTATGTTCAGCGACCACATCAAACAATGGTAGATCATTGTCTAAATCTGCAAATTCATCCTCTGATACCGAGGATGGCGGCGAAAGTTCCACGTCCGAAAGCGGCGGCTCCGTTGCCACCTCCCACATGTCGATGTCTTCGTCTGGTATTGGGATGTCGCCACGTCCACTGTTGTCCTCTGAGATGCTCGACAACGGCAACGATCGTTCCATGATTTCGCTGTACGGGAACGGACTAACAGGACGTCCCCACTCGTTGCGCTCTCTCGCAGGTGGGTCCACCTTGGTGGGGACGGTGAGAAGGGTATATCTGCCCGTATACTCGCCGGTAAGATTTAAATTATCCTCGTCCGAGTCGCTCCACACGCCGCTAGTGTCCTCGGCGATGCGCGGACCATCAAACACGGGGAGGGAGAGTGAATCTTCGTTGGGGGAGTCCGCTGCAGCACCGACGCGCGTCCCTGAGAGACGGGACGCAAACGACACTGGTGGATCGTGGCATGTCGGGTCCGATGGTGAGGAGGAAAAGGCAGGGGTAAAGCGCGCACGCAGGGGTGGGGTTCGGCGTGTAGTGCGAGAACCGCCAGAAAGGAGCAGCGGGTCATCCGAGGGCGAGGTCGGCCGTACGACGGAGAGGTGGACGTCGGGGGGCTCGTTCTTGACCTTGGCGGACGCGCGCTTGGTTGGCCTGCGCTTCACGGATTTGGCGGTGACCTCGCGGGGCGGGGTGGGCAGCGCGGCCGCGCGGGGTGAGCTCGATGGTTTACGGTGCTGGAGAGGTCGAAATGGCCGTCGACGTCGAGCATCGCCCTCACCGTCGACATCACTCGGCGTGGCAGAGGTGCGTGAACGCATTTGGTCGCTATCAAAAGCAACCAAGTTGGAACAACGACGACTGCCATCACGAACTGCCGGCCACGTGATCTGTCCACCACGTCGCGATCTTACTGGCAATCTTCTTCAATCACCGCAATGCAATCCCTGCAAGCACGAATAAACTCTTTCCAAAAGGCAAAACGAGTCAAGCGTTATCCGAAAAAGTCGTCTTCTTCAGCAGTCTCCGTCAAGTGGCCTCATCCCGAAAGCTTCAAGGCAAACCCGAACACCCTCGCCGAAGCGGGCTTTTTCTTCAGTCCTAGCTGGGACGATAGAGACTCAGTCACTTGCTTTCTGTGCGGAAAGGAACTCAGCGACTGGGACGAAAATGACGACCCATTCGAAATCCATTACACCAAGTGCCACGGCTCGTGCGCGTGGGCCTTGGTTCGATGTGGTTTGACCGAAGATGTTGATAGTGAAGGATGGTGAGATGACTCACGATTCGGATTCATAATTCTTATCCCCCCTATAGCTTCGTATTTAATAACAAGACGCGTCTACCATCGAGTAAAGCGATGGAAAAGGCGCGGTTGGAAACTTTTGGTAAGGATTGGTGGCCACACGACAAAGAGCAAGGCCACGGCGCGGCCTCTCTCAAGGTATGTTATTCACGGTGTTGTACACGTTTGAAGTTGACAACTATTCAGATGGCACGAGCGGGCTTCGTGTACACGCCGCAAGCTGCTGGAGATGACACGGTAACATGTCTATACTGCAATCTTTCGCTCGGTGGTTGGGAAAAACACGATGATCCGGTGTACGGTTTGTATTCCATTCCGCCAATGGCATTGCTGAGTCTACCACAGCCAGGAACACAGCTGTCGGGATGGCAAGTCAGGCACTACCTGTCCTTTCCTTCTGTCCTCATCAAAGCAAATGGTTCAATCCAACACCGATGCCCCCGCACCCGCGCGCGCGAAGCGGGGAAAGACTCGCTCTACGACCTCGAGTTTATCGAAATCACGGCGCAATACAAGAGCGACTCGGGGTAAGTCTTTCAGGGCACCCGCTGCGACGTCGCAACGCTCTCCATCGCCTGCTGGCCAAGCGGACTCCGAACAGGATAGAACAGTTACCCTTGACGCCTTTGTGGCCGTTGATGTCCCCGATCAGGCCCAGCCTCCATTGAATAGTAAAACTTCATCATCTGACGCGCCCGCCTCCACACCAAGAAGTCCCGGCGCGCTGAGCAGACTCGACCCCCTCGACGCTGGCCCGAATTGTCTAGATGAAAATGTACCATTAATTCCTGTCGGGCCGCCCGCAATTACGGGCTCCAATCTTTTAACACATCATGACAGAGCACTGACATTGGAGCAGTGGATACGAAAAGAGATTGACATCAGTTGTGAAAAGCTTCTGATTGATGGGCGGAGACAGATAGATTTATTTAAGGCTCAGGCAGCTGAACTGAGGAAATGTATTGATGACCTGTGAATGGTTTTTTGTTGGCTGTGCTAATAGTAATGGTCAACCTGGAATGTATGGCCTAGTATGGGATAACAATATACTTACATAACTGGGTGACAGGTTGAGCCAGCTTACTGTATGTGGTTTGGCCAGCTAGTAAAAAAGCATGTGTCTTATTATGACTGAGTAATATCCAATTAAACTACTGTATGTACAGTATACAGTGAGCTCAAAAACCCTTTCCATACTAATCCCAATAGCAGTGCATGAAGCACACTGCCAAACACTGTGGGAATTTCACTTAAGTTTGGTGAAGTTATAAATAGTACTTACTCTTGGCTATGGAATTGCTCCCTGGGTCATGTGATTTGGTTCACACAATGTGGAGATATGATTATATTAAAATGACAATGTCAGGCAATCCTCAGTGATGTTCAATAGGATTGAGATTAGGAGACTGAGCAGGCCAACCCATAGTCTTAAATTCCTGCTCCTCTAGCCATTCCTTGACCTTCTTGCAGGTATGCATTGGATCATTATCTTGCTGGAAAATAGTATTAGAAGGATTGAGACCATAATACTCCAGAGTTTGGCAGAGCTCATCTTTCAAAATCTGAAGGTAGAGATTCCCATCCATCCTACCATCAAACTTGGCAGCAAAGCCAACTCCTTCCCAGGTCATACAGCCCTACAATATCAAAGAACCTCCTCCAAATTTGAAGGTTCCTTGTACTAGCCTATCACTTAGTCTTTCACCTGCCTTTTTCCATGCCCATCTACATATGCCTATCTGATCCTAGGCAATCAATTTTGGTCTCATTGACCGTATCATCTTCTTTCAATCACCTAAAGCTCAATCCTTATGGGCATATGCAAGGTTCAAGTAAGTTTTGTTATGCCTAGCAGAGAGAATAGAATATTGGTCACTTGAGCAGCATTTTCAGCTTTGCTGGATGTTATGCTTGGTCTGGATAGGAATGAGTGTAGGCTCAAAAGAAACTAGAGATGATGTCAAGGATTCAAGAAGTCTAACTAGGACTTGCCAGATGACAAAGGATCCAACTGGTAAGTTGATTAATTGGAGATCAGAGGTTCAGTCAACAGAGAGAGTTGATGGTGAGTTCAGGGATTTATCCAACAAGATGTCAATGAAGGGTTTGTGGGTTTTGAATGAAGCAAAGGTAAAATTGAGCAGAACTAAGCTAAAGTACACTGAGGGACAATGATGGCTTACAGTATATGCTACTCAAAGGAACATCATGGAATGTTATAACATTCATGACTAATCAAAGAAAGATAAGAAATGCTTCATGGCAAAGATAAAGGAAATATGAGGTGATGGAAATGAAATACATGAGGCAAGAAGAGTATGTAAAGGTGTGTGATGAACATGTTGTATGTTCTAGAACACTTTAAAGAAAGAAGAGAGGGATATTGGGTGATGCTGGTCTATTATACAAAAAGAAAAGAATAGGGAAATTGTAACACTAGAGATGATAATATTTTTGATGATTATTGGTAGAGAAAAGCTTAGAATAACAACCTCCAATAGATTTGAAAAGAGCAAAATAATGCTTGGTGTGAAGTTTGGATATGGTAGAAGGGCTAATATCAAATTTCTTGGCTATGGCTTCACCTGAATGGCTAGTATCAAGCAAACAAAGAATGGTGTTTTGTTGAGTAAAAAGAGAGATCTGACCATGGAAGTGCCTGGGAATAAAGAAATGTGGGAACTTTTTTAAACTCAGACATACAGTTTATATATATCATTGTTTGTACCAACAAATATATGTATATTATGTGATTTGACTAATATCCTACTCATCAATTTAAAAGCTCAAAAACCCTTTCCATGACATTGTTGTTTTCAAATAGTCATATCTCCACATTGTGTGAACCAAATTACATGACCCAGGGAGCAATTCCATAGCTACAAGTAAGTACTAATTATGATTCCACCAAACCTTGTTGTGAGTGTGCACATTTAGTAATGCAGAAAGGCTCCAGACCAACCTGAGTAGTTATGGACTTGAGTGTCACACTTGGTGGTATGAGTTTAAGTCTCATCTCTATTATCAAAGTCTGGATCAGACCAGACTTAAGTACTGGAGTATTGGAAACCAGAGTATGTGTGAACTACTAACTACACTACATATCTACTGTACATATATCCATGTACTTGTTTAACAAACCTAAGTGAAATTCTGTCATGTCCCATGCCTTTCCACATCATCTGTGCTCTCCTCTGCCTCCTCCACCTCACAACCCCATATCACATCACTCCTCCACACTCCAATACTTGTTGTCTGCCATCAGGTGACAACTCCACCTCTCCCTGACTTGTCCATCACCCCCGACAGGTTCCTGCATCCATCCTTGCATGTAGTTCCCTGTTCTGCTCTAGACCCTCTCCAACCCTGTAGTAACAGTTCACCTTCCCCATAGTAGTAGTCTGCCCTCCCTTACTTACATACTCTGTCCTTCCTCCATCCTCCGCCAACCCTTAGTACAGCCTCTGTTTTTCCCTTGTACTTAATCTGCTTCCACTGAAGACTTACTCCTCAGTTCATAAATCATCTAAGTCACTTCCCATCTCCATATGTACTTTGTCCTCTTGCTCTCTCTCCACCTTGGTAGTGCTCACTATCATTGAACCTCCACTCAACTCTGCCCTCTGAAATCCAAGGACACAGACAGTGCAAGGGTGCAAGTGATCCCTGAAGCTGACATCCTCTCTGTATGTCTACATCTCCACCTCTGACCTCTGACCCCCACCCCACCTATGTCCACTCTGCTCCAACCTCCAGAGATGCAGAAGAACTGGACTTGACAAATTTACACAGTGTTTGGCAATGTGCTTTGTACACTGCTATTGGGATTACAGTGGTTTGCAAAGCAATGCAGAAAATGCATCTAAAAATTTGATCACTTAAAATTGCCAAGACAGGACTTGGGAAGCATTGTCACATGTGACTGCTGAGTTAAACTATCATGCCATGCCACCATCATTGTTACGCTTGGTCCGGGTAGGAACGAGTGTAGGCTCAAAGAGAACTAGAAGTGAGAGTCAAGGGTTCGAAGGAGTCTGAGCAAGACTTGCCAGATGACGAGGGATTCAGCTGATAAGACAATCGGTGAGAGGTCAAAGGTTCAGTCGACTTGGAGAGTCGATGGGGAGATTAGAGGAGTCGTCCGATGAGGATGTCGATGAGGGATCAAGTGGTTTCAAAAGAGACAAGGTTGATTGAGCAGAACTAAGCTAAGGTACATTGATATACAACGAGGCTTAAGTAGTACTCAAGATAAAGTTGAATCGGAGAAAGGGAAGATAAGAATCGCCTCATGGTGAAGATAAGAATAAACATGAGGCAGTGGAAATGAAAGACACGAGGTAAAGATAAGAAAGGCGTGTGATGAACGTGTTGTACATTCTAGAACACTCTACAGAAGGTAAAGGAACCGGGTGAAGCCAGTCTGAGTATGACAAAGAAAAGAAATGGAGGAATCGTAACAATCATCATCAACCACAGATGGAGAAAAACTTCATACTGTTATGCTTGGTCCTGGTAGAAACAAGCATAGGCTCAAAGAGAACTAGAGATGGAGGTCAAAGGTTCGAAGGAGTCTAGCAGGACTTGCCAGATGATGAAGGGGTCAGCTGATAAGATGATTGGCAAAGGATCAAAGGATCAGTCAACATCAAGAGCCAATGGAGAAGTCAAGAGGTTGTCTGATGAGAAGGTCGATGAAGGGTCAAAGAGATCTCAAGGAGAACAAGGTAGTTTGAGCAGAACTAAGCTGAAGTACAATTGATGTACAACTAAGGCTTAAGTATTACTCAGAATAAGGTTAAAGCTGGGATATAAAAGATAAGAATTATCTTATGGTGGAGATAAGGGAGAACATGAGGCAACAGAAATGAAAGACAAAAGGCAAGATAAAAATGGTGTGTGATGAATGTGTTGTACATTCTAGAACACTCTAAAGAAGGGGAAAGATACTGGGTGATGCTGGCCTAAGTATGACAAAGAAGAAAAGAGGGAATCATAACATTACCCCCAGAGTACATTTGAAGTTACATACAACAAGAAAACAAAGATAAAAAGAGACACCTACAAATCCATGCAATGATCTCCACCAGGGGACCCAGTCATGTTGGCATAAGCTGACTCATTGTAGGCAGGGTTGTTGTTGGAGTAGAGATCAGCAATATTGGGACTAGGAGGATGAGGGGGAGCATGATGATGAGGGCAGAGGGGATGACAACAACTATGAGCAGAAGGGAGAGTTCAAGTAGATGGACCTGCATTGGAAGGGGAGGAAGACAACTCAGTAAGGAGGGGATGATGGGGGCAAGGAGTGGAGAAACCTGAGGAGTGAGAACCTGAAGAGGATGAGGATAGGGAGATGACTGGAGGAGGGGAATGAGGGATTGGGTGATGAAGGCATTGGTATTGGACATGGCCAGGGGCATGATGACCACAGTGGGGGCAGGTGTCAAGTCTGGTTCCATTGGTCACCAGAGGTGTGGAGTGGATGTAGGTGGAATGGAGGTTGAGGGTCAGAGATGGAGACAGAGATGAATAGTGAGGACTGTGGCTTCAGGTTTACCTGCACCCTTGTACTGCCCTGTCCTCATATTTCAGAGAACAGAGTAGATGGAGTTACAACAATAGTGTAGAGCTACCGAGTGTCATGTCCCATGCCCTTCTGCCTTCATCCATCCTTATCTGCACCCCTCATCCAACTCTGGACTCACTTGTCTGATGTCCACTACTCCTGGTCTGCCCTTGCATGACAAGTCCAGACACCTCCAGACATCCAGTTCCCTTAAGGTCCCATTTCCTTCTTTTGTTTCTTTCTTTTGTTTCCACATTCACTCAAGTTTCTTTTGTTTCTATTGTCTTCAAATATAAATTAAGTCTCTCCACTTCATTTGTTGTCTCTGTCCAATTCTGCCCTCCTGCTTCCTCCTCTACTCATACTCTGCCTCAGTAGCCTCATTGCCACCATTGTAATCTGTCTGTACTCTGCCCCTCTGAAATATGAGGACAAGGGCAGTACAAGGGCACAAGCATTTCCTGAAGCCACTGTCCTCACTGTCCAACCCCAACCTCCACACCTCCACACCTCCTATGTCCACATGTCTGCACCTCCAGAGATTGGAGAACCTGGACTTGACACCAAGGTGGACAGAGAGTGAGAGAGAAAAGAGCAAGATGTTATGATCATTTATCTATACACCTCTTTTCCTTCACTTCCCTTTCTGTAGAGTGCCCTTCACACACTTTTGTGTCTTATCTGCTTACTTCATGATAACGTGTCCTTTTACTCTTACTTCATCCTGATTACTCTCTGATGACACGTCCCTTTGTTCTTCATTGTTCCACAGTGTTCTATGCTTATGTGTTGTCTAGTATATAGTCCAGTAGTTGACCTACCTGTACTTCATTCTCGATCTATGCAATCTAGCGTCTTCTTGAGTCACTCTTAATTCTCTCAGTCCCCTCAGTCCCTCAGTCCACCTCCAAGGCATATAGTCTTCGTCCCTTCAGTCCCTTTGAGCTGAGTCGTACCTCTTTGTGAGTGTCCTGCTCATTGGTAAGTCTTCCCACTAGCCTTGGTCTACTCAAGATATGCTTCATGTTACAAAAGATCAAGAATCTCCTTCCGTCCCTCCTATTACGGAGTAGGACCCACCCCAGCACACCATTCATAGCATCAAAGCCCTAGAGGACTCCTCTGACAAGGAGCCTACCCCTTCAGCC